>JAIEZT010000026.1:24847929-24895429 GCA_019594935.1 Periophthalmus modestus | reverse complement strand
TCTGGAATGTTCGTACGGCATTAAACTAATCCATCCTTCCATCCATCCATCCATCCATCCATCCATCCATCCATCTAAATATATCCATCCACCCTTCCATCCATTTCTTTAATACCCCATAGAAGTAAAATACCTCTCATTAATACCTCTAGAAGTCAAATACTTCTCTTTAATACCTCTAGAAGTCAAATACTTCTCTTTAATACCTCGTAGAAGTCAAATACGTCTTTAATACCCCATATAAGTAAAATACTCCCTCTTTAATACCCTGTAAAAGCCAAATACCTCTCATTAATACTTTGTAGAAGCCAATTTCCCCTCTTTAATACCCCATAGAAGCCAAAAACCTCTTTTTAATACCCCGTAGAAGCCAAATACCTCTCATTAATACCCCCGTAGAAGCCAAATACCTCTTTTTAATATCACGTAGAAGCCAAATACCTCTCATTAATACCCCGTAGAAGCCAAATACCTCTCATTAATACCCCCGTAGAAGCCAAATACCTCTCATTAATACCCCATAGAAGCCAAATACCTCTTTTTAATACCACGTAGAAGCCAAATACCTCTCATTAATACCCCGTAGAAGCCAAATACCTCTCATTAATACCCCGTAGAAGCCAAATACCTCTCATTAATACCCTGTAGAAGCCAAATACCTCTTTTTAATACCCCATAGAAGCCAAATACCTCTTTTTAATACCACGTAGAAGCCAAATACCTCTCATTAATGCTTTGTAGAAGCCAATTACCCCTCTTTAATACCCCATAGAAGCCAAATACCTCTTTTTAATACCACGTAGAAGCCAAATACCTCTTTTTAATACCCTGTAGAAGCCAAATATCTCTTTTTAATACCCCATTGAAGACAAATACCTCTCATTAATACTTTGTAGAAGCCAATTGCCCTTCTTTAATACCCCATAGAAGCCAAATACCTCTTTTTAATACCTAGTAGAAGCCAAATATCTCTTTTTAATACCAAGAAGAAGCCAAATACCCCCACTTAAATACCCCATAGAAGTCAAGTCTTTAACAGTTGCATCATTATTTCGTTTTATTCCCGTCTGTTCAGTCATGTTTTACTTCAAATTCAAATCTTGAAGCACCAAACCTGTCGCTGGCTAACACCAACAGCACACTGACGAGATGAAAGCCCTGATGAGTTTTTTTTTTGTGCAAACTCCACTTCACATTACAAGCGCGCTCCACTGATGTCGACAAATAAGATGGGACGTGTCGGCGAGGAGGATCAGACAGCCGCAGAGTAAAGACACGATGAAGGAGCAGAGGACTCTTCATCAAGATCAAACCATGACCACGAAGGAGAGGACACAGTAGTGACTTTGAGTTTTTTCAGTTTTTGATTTCGATACTTTATGGGCTTTAAGTATCTGCCTATGCCTGATATTAACCGATGAACCGAAAATAAATGATCCAAAACTGATCTAAACCAGTGATGTGGGCGGGTCAACAGACTCACTCCAGATTGGATCCTTGGTTGCTATGATACGCACGGTCGAAATATTTAACTTGATTCCAATATCGGCCTACTGTATATCTCCTAGCCTCGATGAGCTTCATTTGACTGGAGCTGAACGCTGTGGGTGATGTCCGCTTCTTTACACAGTCTACGCTTCATCGGGCATCACTTTTCTCCAGCTTTTTAACAATAGCTTCATTTTTTTGATCTGGACGTGTTGGTTGCAGCTGCACTCTAATGGGGTCGAGAGTAACAGATAAAGAATAAAGAGAATTTTGCATCTTTCGCAGGTCAAATCGCATTTACAAACAAGGTGTAAAGTAAGTAGAGTGAGTAATATATGCTTCCTGAAACATGGCGTCCAGCGTGGTGAGCGTGTTTGCTAGCTGATTGACCTCTTGTTAAGTTAACCTTCCTGTTTGCCCACTATATCAACCAGCTTTGCACACCGTTTTTACTACTGACATTTGCACAAAAAACTATTATTGCACTTTATCTGCGAATATGTATATGTGGTCTACTGTTTTCATAGTATCTCAGGGTCTGGTTCACAAGTGAGGGAAGGATGGAGCGTGTGATTGACAGGTGGATCGTCGGTCTATTGTGGTGAAGAAGGAGCAGAGTCGAAAGGCTCGACTGGAGAATCTGGAGGACGTGTCTGGGGTGAGGGAAGTCTGGGAGTCCCTGCTTTGACTGCTGCCCCCGCGACCTGGCCCAGGATAAGCAGAAGAAAACGGATGAATGGATGTTTTCATAGTCTGTATTCTGTAAAGATTATGTTTCTATTTGATTATATTTTTACATGCTTCTCTTTATCTTATTATTTATGTACCTAATTTTTTATATACTTATTATATACTCTTGGGATCCAGTGTGGGCAGTAAAGTAAGAAATTCATTGTACAGGGAAACGTGTTTCTTTACTGAGCATATGACGATAAAGCCTTGAATCTTGAAGAAGTGTTGTTGGTTCCACAGTTCTGTTGGACAGTTCAGTCACCTGTGAAGATGCTGTTTACTTGTTCTGTATAAGTTTTTGCAGGAGATGCCATTTTGTCAGTTTTATCGAAACACTGGGCTTCTCTTCCGTTACCTGGCTCACTCCAGATTGCGTTCTACACATGATCAATCTGTAACGGCTCTCGCTGAAAGCCATCAGGAAAAGGTGTAACGTCATAACTATTAATTGAATCTAATTGGTCGAAGCGTCACAACAGAGGAACAAGACCAAAAAAATCTAACTGAGTTCTATCCAAGTTTTTGAACTCACAAATATGGTGAGAATCATGTTACTGCCCACGGTCGTGTCTTTCGACGACTACAGCCCGACAGCTTCTTCTGAGAGGTCACACTTCACTGTAATCGGTTAAATCCACCTGACACTCACTTAGAGGTGGACCAGTTCAAAAAGTATTGTGACACTTACCCACATTGAACCTGTGAACTTCCCACAGCGGGGCAAGAGTGCAGTAATAACACACATTACTCCTCCTCGATGTGGTACTTACGAGTGTTCCTCCCACACTTAATTATGACATGGGACAAATTGGAGTTGCTCTAAATGCGGCTCAGAGCTCCACATGAGTTGGTTGTGTACACTTGGAACGAAAATAGATGTACTTTATCGCTCAGAGGTGGGTGCTAAATTATGTGTGTGCTTTTAAAAATAGCACCTCCTGTTGGTGGGTGTGTGTATGTGCGAAAGGTCCCAAGCAGCCTGGGAATCAAATGAGGGTCAGGAACCAGTCCCACGTGTGTGAGTTCTGTTACAGGATGATTTTTGATTTGATTTGTTGATTTAAAAGTTTGTACGTTATTTGTTCAGTCGATTAATCGGTTGATGGAGTCTTAATCGACCAAAGTTTGTATTAGTCGAGTAATTGTTTTATTTAGATAAGGATTTATATAACGGCAGAAAGAAGTGAGTGAATGAGGTGAAGATTTGTTATGTTTTAGTATTTGTATGTAAAAAGGCAGATTAAACGAAGTTGAATCTATCTATGTATAATTACAGTGGTCCCTCGTTTATTGTGGGGGTTACGTTCTAAAAATAACCCGCAATAGACAAAATCCAAGTAGTCAGCTTTTTTTTTGCAATTATCCTATAAGTTTCTTGGCTGTAAAACCCCTCACCACACACTTTATACACTTTTCTCACACAGACATTAACATTTTCTCACATTTCTCTCTTGTTCAAACACTCTCAAAGTTCAAACCTTCGTATATTTTCTCCCTCTTTCTCGATGATGTTTTAAATGTGTTGTTCTCGTGCCTCTGCTCCAGCTGTATCCACAGAGGCCTCTCTCCATGCACAGAAACACTTTTAAGTCCAAAGTGTTTCTGAAATTTGTCGGTGCAGAACGTTTCATCGACATTGTGGGTTTTGTCGGGGAGAAACAGTCCCTCAGCCAATCAGGACGCAGAACACAATGGTCTACAGTCCTTCAGCCAATCAGGACGCAGAACACAATGGTCTACAGTCCTTCAGCCAATCAGGACACAGAACACAATGGTCTACAGTCCCTCAGCCAATCAGGACGCAGAACACAATGGTCTACAGTCCCTCAGCCAATCAGGACACAGAACACAATGGTCTACAGTCCCTCAGCCAATCAGGACGCAGAACACAATGGTCTACAGTCCCTCAGCCAATCAGGACGCAGAACACAATCCACATTCATACGCTGTAAAAAAGCATGGAAAATTGCGCAAAGAGAAAATCCGCAAAACAGCGAGACCACGAAAGGTGAACCGCAATATAGCGAGGAACCACCGTACACTCTTTTCCACTGTACTTTTTTTCTCTCGTGCAGGTATAGTCTTATTAACTCAGTCTGGGTCAGATAAATAGAGATACGTAATAGTTATGAGCGCTTTTGCCACGCCCCCTTTTTTAGTCGACCAATCGATCCGCAGCACATGTCTTTAACCGACCACAGCCCTAGTGCATAAAAAAACTGCATCGTCCTCTTAAAGCTCACTACTTTATCTTTCGAGATGTTTAATACAGGAATAGTACCAATAAAAGCACTGTTCAGGAGCACCACAAATGAGTTATTGTTCATTTAATGGCACTTGAAAAAAAACAACATGAACGCGTCCCAGTCCTGGTTTTAAGGAGTGATTACTTCCATTTGGAGCTTGAATGTCTAGTGCACTCAAAAATAGGCCACTCAGAATTTCCCACAATGCATCACGCAAAGCAGGGAACAGCAATTGTAGGCAGATGGATGCAGATTTGAACAGAACATACAAGAGACATTATTATTTCATGGGATTCAAACTAGCTCCTTCTGCAGCTACCAACCTCTCAGGCGCACATAGGCACAGATAGGTAAGATGGGCGAAGCGTCTTGCCCAAGAACGCAATGTCGTTATTGCGTCGTAGCGGTCGAAGTAGGCGTGTCGCGACAATTACTACATCGATTTATCATTGAATACACATAGATGGAACATGGAACGGCATCATTTTGAGGGAAGTTTTTATCGTGGGCACTTTTTCTTTGTGCTAGTGGTGGAACTTTTTTATACCTTTTTTGAATAAATAACCTCTGTGACTCAAGCGTTTCATTTAAATGGTAAAAAGCTTTTCCACCTTCAAGACACTCAAAGTGCTTTACATCAAGGAACCACTCACCCATCCATACACCAGTGCACACAGACACACCCAGGACACAACAACTGGAATCACACTCACGAACCAATGATATTTGTGTTGAGAGCGGGATTCGAACCACCGACCTTTGGATTAGTGGACAAACGCTCTACCAATTGACTAACCACTCCTTTGAAGATAGTGAAGTTCAGATCTTTGCCAGAGAAAAGAAATGGTTTGAGAGGAGAGTTAAAGAAGCTATTTTTGAGACAGTCCTTCCTTAAACAGGAATGGGGGCCTGAGACATAGACTTTCACCGATCTACAACTCTATCCACCCAAAACAAAGAGAACAATCGCAGGGTCGTGAAGGGCTGAATAGGGTTGTTTAAACTGTAGCTGTTTGCAGTTTCAGTTTTACTTTTACTTGAGTATTTTTTTGCTCCTGTATGAGACATCATTTCTCACAGATCTATGATTCCATCTTCAGACCCAAAGCGAACAAAAAGAACAATAGGAGGGCCATTACAGTTTGAATTGCATTGCTAAAGACTGAAACTGGATGCAATAGATGTTTCCAGTTGCAGAGTAGTTAGCTCCTCCCTTCAGTTAGATATTAGGCAGTGTCCAGCAAGAAGAGGCTTAGACGAGCAGCGAAACGTCTTCACTCCTACAACGATTTGCCCAGTTGACAGATTTAAACGTTGTCCTTTGCTATCTACCAACTTAGCTACTGTTGCTATTCAATGCTGCACAAAGAGAATAGTTTTTAGGGGGGATCCTGCTTTAGTGGCGTAAATTAGTTTCAGTATTATCGTTTATCGTCTATGTTTTCTTCAGCGATACATCGAACTTCAAAATGTGTTCTCGTGACAGACCTAGGTCCAAACGTCCCTTACCACGACTGTCTTGGGCTCAAAGGATTCGCACTTTCCAGACTCCAACCTCAAGAGCATATTGTCCTCCATTTTTCTTTCCCTCTATGAGCGCTCTGACTTCATCCCGCGCTATGACCTATTAGAAATTGATACGTCGATTTGTCCTCCATGACTTTCCATGAATACTACTGAACGAGCCGGTTTCAAATTATAGGCTGCGTTCACGACGGTTCTACAATAGGGTTCGTGATTTTAGATGGAGGGCAGGGGCTTGTATGGCTTTATGCGGGATTCACTGGTTCGGAAAGAATCCAAACCGAAAATCCACAATTGTTGAGGCATCGTTATTTCTTAAGGATCGATCCGCAAACCTGTCATATTCATCGTTCGACTGACAGCAATCATGTCTTTCTGATTGAATAGAGCCAATACATTTTGAAGCTATTGTGCCGGTCTTGCTTTCTCGTGATAGCGTCAGTAATTAAAGGGATATTAAAGCTCCGATCTGTAACTTTGTGGGTTCGCCTCTCCACAGATCTGACCTGTAATGTTGGACCAGTGGTGTCGCCCTGTGATGTCTCCATGGAGATTCATTGATTTGCCTGGATGTTGGAACATATGGCATTAAACTTAACTATTGGTGGAAGAAGTATTCAATTTAGGATTAATTTTACTTAAGTCAAAGTACAAATGCCGCAGTAAAAAAAAAACTCAAGTAAAAGCATTAAAGCACCTGTTCAAAAATGTAATTAAAGAGTAAAAACTATTATGTTAAAAAATCACTTCGCTGACAGAGGAGACTTGAACATTGTGAGAAAGTAGAGAAAAGTAATCAAAGGGATATTAAAGCTCCGATCTGTAACTTTGTGGGCTCGCCTCTCCACAGATCTGACCTGTAACTTGGCCCGGTGGTGTCGCCCTGTGGTGTCTCCATGGAGATGTTATTGCTTTACCTGGACTATTGGAATTTACGGCGTTAAACTTAAAAAGTACTCAACGCGTAATGTTAATTAAGTAAAAGTACAGATACCTGATCAAAAAATACTCAAGTAAAAGCATTAAAGCACCTGTTTAAAAATGTACTTAAAGAGTAAAATCTATTATTTTTTTAAAAACTGCTTTGCTGACCGAGGAGACATTGAACTTTGTGAGAGTTCCATGTGATAGAGAAAGTAATTAAAGGGATATTAAAGCTCCGATCTGTAACTTTGTGGGTTCGCCTCTCCACAGATCGGACCTGTAACTTGGCCCAGTGGTTTCGCCCTGTGGTGTCTCCATGGAGATGTTATTGCTTTACCTGGACTGTCTGATCGTATGGCATTAAACTTAAAAAGTGCTCAATGCTTCATGTTACTTAAGTAAAAGTAGAAATACCGGAGCAAAAAAATACTCAAGTAAAAGTAAAAGTATCACATGAACAAATCGACTTAAGTAAAAAGTATAAAAATGTACTTAAAGAGTAAAAACTAAAAGTATTTTGTGCATATTTGGAGGTCTAATAAAGCTTCAAATGTAGTGATTTTGATAAAGATTCATACTGAATTTTGTTCAACAGAAAAACGTGAATAAATTGTTTTTTTTTAGATGTTTAATTTTCATATTTTTGCTCCGTTATGACAGTGTGAAACATAAACTTCTCGGCCTTTTCTGCAGATCTCAGACTATTACAGAAAAGTAAAACAGATCCACTTTCAAATCTACTTTAGTAAACTACAGATACTTGAAATGTACACTTAAATACAGGATTTTACTACTTGTACTTCATCACGTTCCACCACTGAACTTAACCGTCTCCATGGAAACGAGCAGGTGACATCATCGCCCAAGTTACAGGTCAGGTCTGCGGAGAGGCGAACCCGCTCACAAATACAGGTCACGTTTTTTTCTAGACAATAATGACATCTGGAAGTGAATAAATCCATGAGAGACTGAATGAGGCTTAATGCCAGACTGTGGAACATTCCAATAGCAATAACAAAGCCCAAAGAAATGCTAAAACGTTACACAGAGCTGTCTAGAAAAACATGAAAAACACAACGAGTTCATTTCAAACAGCTTAAGTTATTCCTCGCTCACCTTATGCATCCTGAGCATCCTAAATACTCACAGTGATGAGTTTATAAGCACAACTCTCAAACACCAGAGTGGATTTTTAACGCTAACGGCAGCTGGCACTTTCATGACTTCAAAAGCAGCTTATAGCAAATACAAACTTTACCCACACAAATGTGACGTTTGGCCTTTAACTTGATTTCAGACTTGTGTGGTTCTTGTTTGGTTTAAACGCTTCAGCCTTGAGATATTTTGAGGTTGTTTTACTGAGTTTTTCTTCCCACCCGCTGACTCCGGCACAAGAGGTGAGAGACGGGTGGACTGGCATCGGGAACGCTTCACCCGCCCTGAACCAAACTGGTGTCTGATGTGTCAGGGGGGCAGTGCCAAAGACATATTTCACATCTCCCAGGGCGCGGCTCGCTCCAGTGCACAGTGCTTCTGACACAGGACTGGACAGTTCTTGTTAAAGGTTCGGTACCAGATTTTTTTCCATGTATCTGAACAAACTTCGTCTCTTGAGGTCACACTGAAGAAGACCTGTTGTCCTTGTGTCTGTCTGTGGTTATGATCTATGACACTGCGGATCAGTTATGATTTGGACATTTTAAATCACAATATTCATCTAAAACAAGGAGTCAAATTCAGATTCACAGAGGGATAAAGTGAAAAACTGTAACGTGTAAGTCTCGGGCCAAACTAAAAATTTATTTAAAACATTTCAACAACATCTGCATGTTTTTCAGAAAGGGTGGATTAAATTTGAGTGAGGCAACAGGTAATGAGACAGCTAATGAGCTAATGAGTGTCAGCAGAAGTGATGGGGGCTGGCGCCAACACATTTGCAAAGCATTCTGGGATTTGTAGTAGTAGAGGTGCTTGCACTATACTGGTGCGGGTCAACGCTAATACATACTTGATATAATCTCGCGGGCCAAATATAATTATATCCATCCATCCATTTTCTTACACTTACCCGGGGCTGGTCGCGGGGGCAGCGGTCTAAACAGGGTCTCCCAGACTTCCCTCACCCCAGACACATCCTCCAGCTCCTTCGGTGGGACCCCAGGCCAGCCGAGAAACATAGTCCCTCCAGCGTGTCCTGGGGCCTCCTCCCGGTGGGACATGCACCTCCCTAGGGATCCACAGGCCTGAGTCTGACATGTCTGATCTAAAACGACTTAATAAAACTGATTTCCACGTTGGAAAACTGTAGTGCCTAAAGGGACTTAACGTCAGAGCAAAGAGCGCCCCCTCCAGTGGACAGCTGCACATCACACTAGCGAGTAGCAATTTATTTTTTTTTTTCCATTTGTGCTAAAATTACTATGTGACGCTGCCGAATCCCACATGTATCATTGATTAAGATGATATTATGTGTGATATAAATGTTTATCACCAGATTATTAAAGTGCATTAGTGGCACTAGTGTGTCCAGTTTTTCACGTCCTCAAAATGTGTTTCATTCAGAAAGAGTCAATCTAAAGGTTTAAAGTAGAGCCTGTATTATATCTACATAATCCAGGACAGACAGAGAGGTGCTTGAACAAGTCCTTTTCTATATCGAAATTGAGTTTGAAATGTTCCTATCGTATCGTTCCCACAGTAACATTCTAACATTAATATTACGAGAGTCTTTGCACATTTTTACTAGGAGTTCGCAGCTGACATGTTTGACAGATCAGTGATGAATGTGCATTTACGTAATACAAACATTAAACCGTGCTCTAATAATAAGCACGTGTCGTTTTATGTAATCGCGTCTCGCTAATGGTCCGCTCCATATTGTGCTTCTGTCAGAGCTGATGTTAAGTGGAGCCACGTTTCCCCACAGCCGTCACCACAGGATCCATGTACCAGCATCTTTCACTGCCAGCTTTATAACACAATGATAATATGTAACACGATCAGACTTATACAGCTCTTTTTTTTGGACACTTTGGCGCTTGAGATCGTGGGGGAAATGCCAGATTGAACAGTTTTTAGTAGTGATTTGAAGTGAGTTCCTGATGTGTTGGAGGCTCGGCGCTTTGTCCTGATGAGGGGAGCGAGGAGGCTGATGTCGGCCGTGGACTGTAAAAAGAAATGGACTGAGCGAGTGTGACGTCACCCACGGCGTACGGCTCCGGTCGAATTAAACTCGTCGAGGCTGGAGCGGTTACGGGGGCCGATCTGGAGCCGAGTTGCACATTGGGAATTCTCACTGCGCGTATCATAGCAACCGAAGAGCCAATCCCGAGCGAGGCTGTTGGAAGGTAACGCCCCTTCCCGCCTGCACTGTTAGCAAGGCTGTCAATCAAGCCTGTTGCTAACGCTAGCGGGAGCGACAGGTTGTTGAATCCTTGAATTAAGGCTGCAATAGCGAAATAAAAACACCAGGATCGTTGTAAGAATGTTCGTTTCTGGTGTAAGCGTCAAACAGGACCAAGAGTCTGAAACGTAAAGTTCTAAGGTTTCATGAGTTCCACACAGGTAAAGTGAACAACGAAGCAACGGACTCTCAGGAAAGGACAGAAGAGAGTCCTGAGATGTGACAGCTTTTATACTCTTTCTCCGTGTGTGAGTGTATAAGGTGTGTTCTCTTCTGGTCTGCGTGCCGTTACACATTAAAAAAGTCGAACTAGGTGAGCGTTTTATAACCGTCTCAGAGTGGGGGACACACATTCCTGGTTGTGGCTTTAACCAAAATGAGCAGAACATAGCTGTTATCTTATTGTCCACACGTCCTTGTAATCTCCCACGCTGGTCTGCATAGTGTCTTGGTGATCCCCATTCCATATCCACAAGATCCCAGTTTGATGTAGTGCAGAGGGTTGTGTGTAGAGAGGGTTAATACGAACATTTTAAGACCAAAACGACGAGTCTGACAGCAGCAGTTACAGAGAGAGGGGACACGGTTTTTTCAATGTAAAATGGATTAGAGCCAGAATCGATGGAGCCGGAAGCGCGACCATGATCACTTCCTACCTAGCAGGTTAGCTACGTCCATTTATATATACGGTCTATGGCAGAGGTGTCAAACTCAGATTCACAGAGGGTAAAATGAAAAACTGTGTTGTGGGTCAAACTTTCAACAACATCTGCAGGTTTTTCAGACGGGGAGGATTAAATCTGAGTGAAACGACAAGTAGCAGATGCTGATAAGTGTCAACAGAAGTGGTGCAAAGCATTCTGGGATTTGTAGTATTAGAGTTGCATGTGCTATACTGGCACGGGGATCTCGCGGACCAAATATATTTATATCGAGGGCCAAATTAGGGCTCAGCTCGTGCTAAAAGCCAGTGCAAACAAATTTTCAACAGATATTTAACAATATTTCAAGAATGGGCTGTTGTAATACCCAGAGGTACAGCTCCAGAGTCTGAGACCAGCTGCAGCAGAAGCCCGGGCCCCCTCGAGCTCTTGTTGAATGTTACAACCCTTCAGGAATGCCGTGCTCACTGCTGGCGCCATCCGTGCTCCAAAGACCTCCTGTTCATGATGAAAAAACTTTTATTTCAGTTTGTTTCAGCTGATATTATACACAAATATAGTCAAATGTTGCTCCATTGTCTGAACTCTGGTCCAAACCACATGTGCTCACTGACAGAGTCTTGGCTGTGGACCATTAAAAAGCCAAACTCATCATTGACTGAGGCTGTAGTTGTTTTACATTTTTGTCTGAGATGTGGAAATTATGACTCTTTTGAGACCCGAGCTCTTGCGTCACATGCTTTTTTTTTTATTTCTTTTTGTTATTTGGGCTGATTGGACCTGATGAGTGCAAAAATACAGAATTATCTTTTTACATTATGAGAAACTTGATGTCCACATATGAGGACAGTCATTCTACTTTCTAATGATTGTGAGAGAACAAAATAAAATCACAGTTGAATAATGATTTGCAAAGAACTATTTATTAAGTGCCTGAACACAGCAATATTTGTCCTGAGTGTAAAAACAAAATGAGAAACAACAACTGTGCCTCTTGTAACAATGAGTCATTTGAAGAGCTGCTGACAGGTGCAGACATGAGCCTCAAACTAAGTCCATGTTGAGTCTGAACTATAATGTGCTATACTCTTCTGAGACAGTTTAATGACACCAGGACCAGGAGAGAAAAATATTTATATTGTCTAAGGTAAGAGGCATTTATCCATAATCAGGGATCGATAAACCAGTGCTTCTGTCTGCTAAGGATGGGACAATAAACAATAATATCATTTATCGAGATGAAAAGGCTCGACAATAATCGTTTTTCGGACATTTTATATAATCATGACAATCGCCCACAAAGATAATCACCATTGTATCACCAGAATGTGCAGAAAAACATCAACTCGTGCACAGGGGAGTCGACGGGGGGGGGACAAAGGGATCTTTTGTCCCGGGGGGTAGGGACCATATTAGAGGTGGGCCCATGTGAGACTTCTTGGCCCGGGCCCATAAATTTCAATTGACGTCCCTGCTCATCCAGATTATTCTCCGCTAGATCGTAGCTGTTTTCACTAATAACAAAGTACGATACTATAATAGTTCTTTAAAAATCAAACTCATTCATGAGATTAAAATGATTCATATCCAGAACATTTTAAACAGTCAGTAACTTTAATAATTATCGTGATATAATTGTTTATCGCAATTATTTTGGCCATGATAATCGTGACACTAAATTTCAGTATCGTCCCAGGCCTAGTATCGTGTTAAAGACTCTCGCAATGCATTGTGGTCTATATTGACCCATCTAGTGACCACTGATGGTAAGGTGCATTATGGGAAATTGTCAGTGCTCTTCTTTTTCACTCCGTGGTCATTTGGACAAAAGTAAAAATGACGTGACCCCTGGATACTGCTCTAACTAAGGAATCTCTCAGTTAAAATCCTAATTAGAATCGTATTTTTAATGTACTTTTACTCTTTATCGCTCTTTTCCAGTTGTTCACTTTTCTTTCTCAAGAATCTTTATGAAACAGCCCAAAATGGAAACTATTTTATGGAAGTGGCATCATTTCTGAAGGTTGCTCAGTGCCGGTCCGGGCTCTGAAAATAGTCCGCGGCTCCCCTCACCCACGGAGAGCAGCGCCGCCCGATTACTTCACCTCGTCGACAGCTGTCAGCGGAGCCGTGTAGTGTCTGCTGTAGTTAAGGACAAGACCTCAGCGGAGCCACAGATCCTAAAGTGCATCTGCCAGACGAGACGACTCATTTAACACAATTATTTTTACCATTTTACGAAAAGTCCTGCCTAGTTTTTCTGATTTTTATATCGATGAAGTGTATAATTTGACTTCCTTGTTGGACACGGGCAACACATGAAGTGACACACGGAGATGATACTTTGCAGCTGATGTCATCGATATTCCCTGGAGGTGTGATGCTAACTGTAGGCACTGCTCTGTCTGAAGCTCGGCCCAATCAATCGATCAATCAGTGAGTTTTATTGTAGAGCAACTTTCATTCAAACAGACGACTCAAAACGCTTTAAACAGAATCAAAATCACAACTTTCTTTGCCATTAATTCAAACTTTCCGGTTCAGTAAATATATAAATCCAGGTTTTGCCACTAATTCTTCATAAACGATGTTAAAATATGTGTCTTTTTGATCATTTAGATTTAAAAAACATCGATTTTTCAGTAAATAATTCCACATTTTGGAACTTTTACTCTTAAATCTGAACTTTATTCTAACACAATCTTACTTTAAAGAACTGACTAAAGTGGAGCTACAACGAGCTGATTTGTGCTGTTTTTTAAGTCACACGATAGCTAGCATTAGCCAACAGTTTTCCCGTTAGTCACTTTCACTTCATCTAACCAGGACCAGGAGCCACATCGATCACAGACTCCTGAAAATGTGCTGCTTAAATCCATTTCGTCTTTGTTTTATCTTGAGTTTCCAGACCGTCTACAACTGTATTTGTCAGTGGTCGCTAATGTGTGCTGCTGAACATCCCGCTGTAGACATAAATGTAGAACACCCCCATCAAAGCATCAATAGGCCGTGTTCACATTTTAGATTGTGAGGATGTCGTGATTTCAGACGGAGCGCAGGGACTTAAATACGTCGATGGGAGATATCCAAACTCTAATATATAATTTAATAATCCACAAACGTTGAACCTTCTCATTATTTGTTGGAGATCGGCTCCACAAACCTGCCACGTTAACCTCTCTGATGGTTTAAAGTTCATTCAACTTTCTGAAACTTGAAAAAAATCATGTTTATTTATACAGAGAAGAGACTGGACACACTAGTTTTTCATGTGGATGAGCTCAGTGATACAGAGGCCAGAGATCCTCAGAGCAATGAACCAGGTCAACAGGTCAAGAGGTCTGCAGTCTGACATGATACAAAGGGCCAAAACTCGTCTAAACTGCACAATAGTTATGCCTGGATTAATGAGACTAAATAGATGTCAACACATGTATTTTGTTAAGTCAGTGTTTAAACTGTCTCCGCTACATCCTGTATTTTTGCACTTTTCTTCTCAACTTTTTTTGCACAAACTGCCACTTAACTGATGTAAAACTACAGTGGTCTACAGTGGTATCGGTTTTATTTTTACAATTATTTTACTGTATCTGTTTCTTGGCTGTAAAACCCCTCACCACCCACTTTATACACTTTTCTCACACAGACATTAACATTTTCTCACATTTCTCTCTTGTTCAAACACTCTCAAAGTTCAAACCTTTGTATATTATGTTCTCCTTCCTCGATGATGTTTTAAATGTGTTGTTCTCGTGTCTCTGCTCCAGCTGTATCCACAGAGGCGTCTCTCCCTGCACAGAAACACTTTTAAGTCCAAAGTGTTTCTGAAATTTGTCGGTGCAGAACGTTTCATCGACATTGTGGGTTTTGTCGGGGAGAAAACTTGCAAACATACAGCACTTAAGAGTCACACTCATAAACGTAAAAAAACTGCATGTAAAATTGGACTAAAAAAAATCGGTGAAACTGCGAGACCACGAAAGGTGAACCGCAATATAGTGAGGGACAACTGTATAAATATAAACCACAGGTACTATCTCACCAAACCATAGACTGTATATATAAATGGACATAGCTAACCTGCTAGCCACCGCCAAATAGGAAGTGGGCTGCATTTCCAGCTACACTGACTCTGGCTCCAATTCTCTTTACATTGCAAAACTGTGGTAACTGCTGCTAGTCAGACTCATCATTTTGAACAGACAAATCAGTCGCCTTCGTTCCCAGAGGTCATTTGACCGGAGCTAGCGTTAACTAGCGGTACAGGCGAGAACAGGCATTATCTTCAACAGCCTCGCTCCAGATTGGCTCTTCGGTTGCTATGATACTCACGGTCGGAGTTCCTAATATGCAACTCGGCTCCAAATTGGATAGGTGCGTTGTGGTAAAGCTGAGTCGAAATTCGCAAAGCTCTCGATTTACCGGTCAATCGATAAATGACCGCTCTAGCCCCGATGAGCTTCATTTGACTGGAGCTGAACGTCGTTAGTCCACTTCTTTATACGTCAGTCCATCCACCAAACACTGTAATAATTAGAAAAACATGAAAACCCGCCATGTGCACTTTACAACCTCTCCCTGACAGAGCTTTTAATAGGATTTACTGACACGTTGGTTTATGTTGGAAGTAAGATATTTTTGCTGAAAGGAAAGTGGAGAGTTTCAACCGACCAACTAGAACATGATCAGAGCAGACAGGTTTGGACTGGGAGGCGGTAATGTTGTCAGCTCGGCCAAGCAATCAGAGCTTCAAGAGGGGAATAAATGACCAGTTCAGGAGCCAAAAAGAACCCGAGAAAGAAGATGAACACAGTGTTTTTACGCAGACCTATTCTGCAAAATGTACTTTTTAGAGCTTTTAACCATATTATAATTCTTTCCCCTTCGCATTTACCCTCTCGAAGTTGAATTTCGAGCGATTCGTTCATATTTGAGCTTTTTTTTTTTTAACTCTTTTTATTATGCTTTTGAACATTAGAACAAACAAACTATAATATAATAAATATAGATATAAAATTTAAAAAAAAAAGAACAAAATACCTGCACTCACACATGTGCATATATATATATACACACACACGTACAAATCCATATATATATTTATACATTTATACACATGGGAGGACCGTATCTGTCTTCGTCTGTCTTCGTTCGAATTTTTAATCATTTATTTGGGGCGACAGTAGCTCAGTTGGTTGGGTGTTTGTCCACTGATCCGAAGGTTGGCGGTTCAAATCCCGCTCTCTACATAAAAAAAACATAATTGGTTGAGTGGTTAGATCCTCTGACCGAGCTGGTTCATTTTAAACAGCAGTGGTCCGACGTTATTCTGAGCATCCTGAATTAACTGCCATTTTCATAAGTTTTAACCCCGTCATATGAGCTGTTGTAAGCATTGAATAAACTCATGCTTACCTCCAACAGGACTGTGAACAGAGAGCGGAGGTTTGCGGTTCCTCGTCTCCTGTTATTCACGGCTTCACACTGTCGTTAACTGCATCAACTCAGGGAGGAGCACGTACCGCAGCGGGACTCACGTCTGCCTCACTGTATCAGAGCGATTTCATTCCACTGGGTTTATTTTCTCCACGGCAGCGGTTCAAAAAGCCACGTGTGAGTGCGGTCGAAGTATTTCTCCTCGTTCTATCGTGTGCGGTCTGTGTACAGATGCCTACACGATCGGAGCAAGGCCACTTCTGTGTTTAGGTTCACTCGTTTCACGTCTTCGGTCGCTGTTACTCTGACACATTACGCATGACAGGACGATTAAACAGATTTCATCCCGTGTTTGGAGCGTATTCAAACATGTCGCTGTTTAAGGTGACCCCGTGTCATCTCTAGACAGTTAGAATCCATTGCTCTTAAGTTGGTTCAGACTGTTGAATGTGATGATGTCTGTGGACAATATACATATATGGCAAAAAAAAAGTCGCCACCGAAAAAAAAAAGGGTCACACACTCTAATATTCGGTTGGACCACCTTCAGCTTCGATTACGGCATTCGCTGTGGCATTATTTCGATAAACTTCTGAAGATTTATTTCCATCCACTGTTGTATTTTGAGTGATTCGTGCATCTTTAATCGCTTATTTTCAAGATCCACTTTCACCTCCACCGGTACACGCCCAGCGCTCTGTACTTCCTTTTTTCTTCAATTTTACTTTCCTAGTTGTGATACAGATGAAAAAAAAAAAAATCTCGCTCTAATATTTCATTGGACGGCCTTCGCTGTGGCATTGTTTCGATTTCGCTTCTGCAATGTCACGAGATTTATGTCCATCCAGTGTTGCTTCATTTTTCACCAAGATGTTGCATTGATGATGGTCGAGTCTGACGCTGCACAAAGCTTCTCCAGCACATCCCAAAGATTCTCAATGGGGTTAAGGTCTGGACTCTGTGATGTCTCATGCTCCTGAACCACTTTTTCACAATTTGAGCCCGATGAATCCTGACATTCTCATCTTGGACTATGCCCGAGACATCAGGGAAAAAAAAATCCACGGATGGAATAACCTGGTCGTTCAGTGTATTCAGGTGGCAGCTGACCTCATTCTGTTGAGCTCAACCTAGACCTGACTCGTACCTATAGACTCGTAACTATTTGCTTAGTTAAATCCAGGTGGCGACTTTTCTTTTGGCTGGGCAGTGTAAAATACATTCCTTATTTAATTACAAAGGTCCAAAATGTTCTGTTTCCCATGCAGCAGTGGATTTTATATCACTCTAAGGGAAGATAACAGCAATTTTCTGGTCATTTTCATTAAAGCCACATCTCATGAATGAGTGACCCCCCACTCCGGGAGGGTTATGAAACACTCACCTTGTTCAACTTTGCTTTAAATTTCTTTAACCCCCACTCTTCTAGTAGTATAAAAACCCTGGTACAATCTCATCTTGTCGGACTCTGCACCAGACTCTACCAGACCTTACTAGACTCTACTAGGCTCTGCACAAGACTCTAAAGACTGTGCACTAGACTCTTCTTCAGACATCACTACTCACTCGGCTCTACTTTGAATTTTGCTGGATGCTGCCTTTAACCCGACTGTATTGCTGTAACTGGCGATAAAAGTCTACAGAACGATCCCCGAGAACAGAAACCGACATGTCATACTCTCAGATAGGGACAAGAGACAGTTTTTCCTATTAATTAAATTGTACTTTGTCATGAAATATCCAAAAGGTCAACTCACAAATGTTGAACCAGATCCACAGCAAAAGAGTGAAGACGTTCAACAGATTTAAACTTTGTCGTTTGCCGTGGATCAGACCTGGACGACTGAGGAGCTGCACAGACGTTGAACCAGATCATTTCCATCAGTGACTAGCCCCAAGAATTCACCATTTTACAAAGATCTGCATTTTAACGATGTATTTTAGCTGTATTAACTAATATCACTGTACAGAACGTTGTGAGGTCACCTGAAACCACAGACTGAATGAAGAAGTGGACGAAGGGAGTAGGTTGTCACTCATACCGTTCGACTCCAGTCAAATGAAGCTCGTCGAGGCTCGCGGTTACATCGGCGGATCTGAAGCCGAGATCCATGTTTGGAATTGTGACCGCGAGCATCATAGCAACCAAACAGCCAATCAGGAGCGAGGTGGGAAGAAGGCGCCTGATTTGTCGGTTATTAATGTTCATATCTTGATTTACGAACACAATATCGAAATAAAAACCTCAGGATTATGTAGAGTGGTTAATACGAACATTTAAAGACCAAAACGACGAGTCTGACAGCAGCAGTTACAGAGAGAAGGGCAACAGTTTCTAATTGGAGCCGATGGTGCGCCCATGATCATTTCCTATATGGAGCGTGGCGGCTATTAGGTTAGCTATGTCCTTTTATATATACAGTCCATGTTTGAAACCCAGCAATAAGGGTTTAATGATGGACAGCTCAGTGGGAATCCTCGGAATGATTGGCACCCACATAATCCTCTATTCAACTCAGCTGTTTAAGAAATTGGCCGATTTTGTGGCCTGACCTTTCGGGAAATGTCAGATTCACAGTCCTATTAGACAGAGTGTGCACCATAGACCAGCGGTTGTGACAAAGACACAGAAGCTAAAGGCAATTGTCCAACAGAAGAACGTGTCAGACTTCACTGAGCACGTTCAGCTAATGGGAGTTTTCACATTTTCATCCACCCTGACATGATAGTAGCACATCGCCAAATCAGATCAGTACAGACAGATCGAGGAACATGCGTCATACATCTTATCCATGGGCTTCAGAGGGATGGAGATGTTGCACCTTCACCGTGGCAATGAATCATTCAAAATCATTCAGGGCTGCACGATTAAACGCAATCAAACTGAGTCCATTTGCAATCCTCCAAAAACAACCAAATCTCCTGCCTTATTCTGCACAAAACCGCTAACCCTGTAGTTCAGAGCTGCACAAACATGTTCTGAAATGTGGTTCTTGTATTAGTTTGTCGTTAAAATGTAAAGTTTAATCCTCCTTTTTAGATATAAATACTGTAGTGATTCTACCTGAACTTGTCCCAAAGCCTCTGATTTCCCATGTCACTATTCATTTCACTGGTCAGGTGACGCCCCGCCCCGCTAACAGCAGGACGTCTGGAGCTCGTCAGCACAGAAAAACCACATTCCCGACTTCATGAGCCCTCCAAAAGGATTAGCATAAACAGGACCTTTTTGCTCCTACCCTCAAAACTGAGTTATCTCCAAGGACCGAGCTTGATAAGATTATCTTTTCTTAACTCTTCAACCCTCACAGCGGGACCCCGGCTTCAAAGGACCCTCAGCCCCAGGACTCACCTGCGTCTTCTGCCTCATGAAACAAAGACACACAGGGCACAACTTTGATTTCATTCATAAAGATGCTATTTTTGGCATTGACTTCTGGTTTCATGCATCATATGTATATGTGACAATCATGTAGAATTAGCAGGGAGTGGACATTTAGCAACGCTCTACCTGTTGCTAACGCTAGCGGGAGTGACCCCGGGGAAAGAAGGTGCCTGACTTTTCTGTTATTAATGTTTATATCTTGATTTACGGCAGTCACGTGCAGTGACTTTTATGGGTCAGCAGCAGATTTGGGGTGGACGTCAATATTTAGTCGATAAGAATTTAACAACACCACTTTTTATACAAACTAATTGCAAATTATCGACATTAGTGACATATTAAATGTCCAATGAACCATTTGGAGTGAAATCAGAGAAGCCTAGATCTACATAGTTTATGGATATTTACATATATTGGACTGTGTTGACCCCTGTCTGTACAAACAGGGCTGTTTGTTTCTTCACAGATTTGTCCTACACCTCATTTAAACAGCGAGCCCTAAGTAATATTGTTATCTATGTAGTTATCATAGTGCATCTAGAACCATATGAGTGACATATGACAGCTCTACACATGTGTAACAAACTTACGACACAAAATGTACATTCATGAAGAGACATTACTAACAACAGTGCACCGGTCACACAGGTGCATTTATAATACAGCCTCATGTGTCACAAACGTCCCCTTAACCACAGCCCTGTGTTAGAACAGCGCTCACACTCACCTCACAGATGCATCCAAACCACGTCCTGTATTTCCCTGAAGTGGGGCAGGTCCAGAAGAGCCACATATTCCTCTACACATGTGTAATACTCCTGTTATTCCACCGACACTGTCATTCCTCATAAACACACAGGCCACAGAGCAGATAGTTCCTGCTTCGTCCTGATTCTCCATTTTACCCAAACTAACCCTGAAACTAGCTCATGTTTGATTAAATGAATTTCTTGGGAATCACGTTTGCTGCAGTCTGCTCAGTGACCAGTAGGGTGTAGTAAAGGACACCGTGACTTCAACCATTCTTCAAACAGGCAGAATTTTCAAAAATAATTGCAGCTGTTGCCATTTACTAATTGTCAAATGATGATTTCAGTTCAGATGTGATTAATCTTACAGAGCTGTGGAGTCTAAACACGATGCTCGATGTGTTCACAGTGGGTCTGAAAGTATAGCGCCGCTTAAAGATCTTCCATCAAAGACCAAATTAGCATAATGGTGTTACAACATGAAGCATCGCTAAACACAGCAGTATTTGAACACGAGCGTGCAAAGATTCTTTCAAAATCAATGCTCATTTGTATGCTAATGTTTGGACAGTGGGCTAATGGACGCTCACATGATCAAGCTAATAATGCGAGCAGCGAACCAGGATGAGGGTCCACATGCTACGTCCTCAGTAACGCATCCGATATTCCCTTAGAGTTTGCACCTTTGATTATGAAAACGAGTACCCCAGTCCTTTTTTTCTTGCCGCAGTGCAAAACGCTCGTAGAGATATTAGCCAAAATGCTAAAGAGCCCATGTTACGCTATTTTCTGATCTGTGTTATAATGTTGTTCCCCCATTAAAACAGACCTGGAGTTGTGTTTTTTTAACACACAAACTCTGCATATTTAGGCTGAGTTCTTCTCTCAATCTCAAAAACACTCTGTTCCACCTTGTGATGTCATCATGTGGTAATACAGGAAGTGCTCCGATGTGTTTTTTAAATTCCACGCACCTTCACTACAATCAGCTGAAGAATTTCTGCACTGGAATTGTCAATCTCTACGAAACAAAATGTAAAAAGTAGCCATTCATTTTGAAAACTACCACTTCATGACATCACGAGGTGGAACGGAGCATTTTGAGGTTTGGAGATGTAGATGCAGTAATACTCAAACATGTGTGAATGAAACAAAACGCAACTCCAGGTAAATCTCAGAGACCGCGAAGTTTTCAAACTTTTGGCATTTTCTTTTTTGGAAATTCTGTGAGAAAACTGAATATGAAATCTACCTGTGGAACCGAGCATCTGAGGTGGTCGCCCTCGTTGGCACCAGTAGACGGACCTGTCGCCAACATAAAGAATATCTCTACTTTGTTTTTTTAAGTTCAGTAGCTCAACTTTCTGTCAGACCGCACCTGTCAGAAACGTCAGGTGTAACTTTGAGAGGACGTTAATTAAGTGAGATGTGAGCTGTCGAGAGATGTTAACGTGCTCCGACAGCTGATTCAAGCCGACTCTGCTGCAGCCGGTCAGGGAAAAATCATGAAAACCACACTTTTGTACAAGGTTTTGGTTTGAAAATGTATCGAAACACATGAAAAATGAGCTGTGAATTTAAACAAATGTTATCAGGAAACTGCAATTTGTTGATATTTTTGAATGAATACTTTAAGGTGGTTTTCACGTGTTTCATGTCAGTTCGGTTTACTTCATTTTTAGGTCGTTCTTGTTCACATACACCGTGCATCATTCACTCCAAACACCATGAGTCACGTGAGAGTCCATCAGCTGATCACAGAACTTATTTCTATGACAATGTGCTTTAAGTGGACAGATACATGCAAACACATTCGCTTCCCTTTAGCTTCACCTTTGGCTAAATACTCTGTGAGGACTGTATGCACTGCTGGTAGAGGAAAAACAGGTTATAGACATGACATAGACAGACTGAGACTCACCTGCGCAGACACAGACTCACCTGCGCAGACAGACACAGACTCACCTGCGCAGACAGAGACTCACCTGCGCAGACAGACTCAGACTCACCTGCGCAGACAAACACAGACTCACCTGCGCAGACAGACTCAGACTCACCTGCGCAGACAGACACAGATTCACCTGCGCAGACAGACTCAGACTCACCTGCCCAGACAGACACAGACTCACCTGCGCAGACAGACTCAGACTCACCTGCGCAGACAGACACAGACTCACCTGCGCAGACAGACTCAGACTCACCTGCGCAGACAGACTCAGACTCACCTGCGCAGACAGACTCAGACTCACCTGCGCAGACAGACTCAGACTCACCTGCGCAGACAGACTCAGACTCACCTGCGCAGACAGACACAGACTCACCTGCACAGACAGACTCAGACTCACCTGCGCAGACAGACACAGACTCACCTGTGCAGACAGACACAGACTCACCTGCGCAGACAGACACAGACTCACCTGCGCAGACAGACACAGACTCACCTGCGCAGACAGACTCAGACTCACCTGCGCAGACAGACACAGACTCACCTGCACAGACAGAGGCTTTTTGTCCAGTTCACTCTGCACTCCGGTCCAGAGTGCGAGTGGAGCCGCTCTGAGACGTCTTTTTTCAGGCGCTCTCAGACTGGCTGTTGCGGTACAGAGTGAGACTGTTGGGTTCACACCGACCTAAACACCGCTCTCAGAGACAACGCTCTTTCACGTCGACCTGACTAGTGGCAGTGTGAAAACGACCTTAGACAGCTGAGCCAGGTTTTGGGGCACTCACTCTTGTTTCTTCTCTTCAGGAGACTTAAAGTACATATGTCAGGCTTCCATGTTTTTTCTAATTATGACTTGGTTTGGTGGGATAACACCTGTGGTCAATATTGATCATAGTTTTACATCACTTAAGTGGTACTTTGTGAACAAAAAGTACAGAAATACAGGCAGTGGCAGTGAGTTCTGTAACAGAATCAACACTGATCATGTATGTGCACAACACATTAACACATGAACAGAGTGAACGAGACATGACGGAGTGTTTTCTTTGTATAATCATAACGTCTGTGCTATTTAGACCAGTGTGGGCTTGTTATCATTCTGGCTGCTAGATTTGTGCTCCTCCTGTGAGGTCTTTTCAAATCGAAAGCTGGTAAATAACTAGGCTTTTCACAGTCACACAAGTTTTAATCCAATAAAGACTGAAGAAAAAAATAACAGGTGCAAAACCAAGATATACAGTTTAACTCAACCAAGCAATTTTCAAGCACAGTCCACCTGCCCCTAATCCAGCAGACCCACACTCCGGGAAAGGCAGGGGTTATTTACATAGATGTTGAAAATGCTTTTGGAAAACAAGTGTACGAGCTAAAGGTTGTCTTAATTGTTGGCGGTGTATTTAAAGACAGGTGTATGCTGCGATTAGGGGCATGTTTGAAGTAACCTTTCTTCTGAGATCTCACTCAAACATTTGAACAGGAATTATTCAAAATGACTCAAAATTGTACCACCAACCTGACCCACCATGACCCAGTCTGACCCAACCTGAACTGACTTATGCCTCATAAACCTTGTGTTCACATTGTGTTCCGTGTCCTGATTGGCTGAGGGACTGTAGACCATTGTGTTCTGCGTCCTGATTGGCTGAGGGACTGTAGACCATTGTGTTCTGCGTCCTGATTGGCTGAAGGACTGTAGACCATTGTGTTCTGCGTCCTGATTGGCTGAGGGACTGTAGACCATTGTGTTCTGCGTCCTGATTGGCTGAAGGACTGTAGACCATTGTGTTCTGCGTCCTGATTGGCTGAGGGACTGTAGACCATTGTGTTCTGTGTCCTGATTGGCTGAGGGACTGTAGACCATTGTGTTCTGCGTCCTGATTGGCTGAGGGACTGTAGACCATTGTGTTCTGCGTCCTGATTGGCTGAGGGACTGTAGACCATTGTGTTCTGCGTCCTGATTGGCTGAGGGACTGTAGACCATTGTCCATCAGTCTCTTCCGTGTCTCCTGTACAGTACAGAATGTGTCAGACAAATTTACATAAATGTTGGATCACAGTGTGACTCTGAAGTGCTGTATGTTTGCAAGTTTTCTCCCCGACAAAACTCACAATGTCGATGAAACGTTCTGCACCTACGAAGGTTTGAACTTTGAGAGTGTTTAAACGAGAGAAATGTGAGAAAATGTTAATGTCTGTGTGAGAAAAGTGTATAAAGTGTGTGGTGAGGGGTTTTACAGCCAAGAAACATATAGATTAATTGTAAAAAATAAAGCTGACGACTTCGCGGATTTCGCTTATTGAGTATTTTTAGAACATAACCCTGCGATAAACGAGGGTATACGCTTTTTTCTTTTTTTTTTCTCAGACATCTGACATGAAATCAGACTACATCTTTCCTGTTTTAGGTCAATTAAGATTACTAAAATTATTTCTATTTGCTATTTGCTTTTTTAAGATGAGACATTTTTCAATACTTCCTACATACAGCACCTTCAGCCAATCACGAATCAGTGCTAGTGCAGCCTCTACAGCTCAGTGAGTGAATCTCGCGTTTCCTTTACTTAAACAGAGCAATCCACCTCACTCACAGAAGTAAATGTGTGAATTTATAATGACAGTGTGAGTTTATAATGATGGATAGGGCATTGTTCACATCCTGCGGGTCCGACGCTGTGGGATTACTCTCTGCTGATGTAAGTCCTGTAAGCTCCTCTCCTCCAACGCACCTGAAACAAACTGATGTGCAAAGCTCTCACTCACATCACTTTTCTTAAACCGAGAACAAACTGCTTATGTGTTCTGATTGCGGTTGATTAATCGGCGAACTCCAAATGGATATCGCACCAATGAAGAGTCCTAAATCCTAAACATGTCATGATCATTACTATATCGACTTATCGCTCGGTACATGGCAGATGGGACGATGATTTTTGGGGTCAATGGACTTTTTCTTTGCGGCAGTGGGAAATACTTGGTTATTTTCCTGTTCTACGATGAGATGTGAGCTGTGGAAGGTCAAATTATGAACTTCTTCTATGCCTCGTTATAGACCCAGGACACACAGGAGGGACTATGTCTCTCGGCTGGCCTGGGAACGCCTCGGGGAGGAGCTGGAGGACGTGTCTGGGGTGAGGGAAGTCTGGGGAGTCCCTGCTTAGACTGCTGCTCCTGCATAAGCGAAAGAAAATGGATGGACGGATGGAGCGGACAAGCTACTTAACTGTTACATTCTGTCATTTATTTACCGCAATTCATATTTTTAACAATATCTTACATTTAGAATTTTGGGGGGATAATTCTGTTTTATGGTTTGGTTTTTATGTTCAATTTTTTTTACTTGAGCAAAATATCGCACTTCAACATGTGTTATCGTGACAGGCCATGTTATAGTACCTTTTTAAATCAGGTAGAGTGAAGGCTGCATATCCTACATTTAATATCTCAATTGAATAACTTAATTGATAATAATAAGAGGAAAAAAAGACATAACAATAGTAACATTTTTGCCATTTTCACATATTCCTACCTCAAATCACGACAAACCAGCTTTCGTCGATATCTCTGAGAGCAGAACTCCTCCGTCCACCATCCCTGTGGCTCGCGGGTGGAAAACTGCTGTTTGTAAATGCGCTGCTCGCCTCATTAACACTGCAGCAGCTTCCCGTGACCTCTGACCCCATTTAGCGCCGCTGTAACCGGAATTGTTTCCCTTTATTCGAGCCAAAAGAGGTCGCGTGCAAATGAAACAGCGGCGCTCCGTGTTGTTCTGTAGCCTGTCAGCCCGTTGATGAAGGTTAAAGTCCTACAAAAATCTGTTTCCTCCCCGATCAGCTCGAGGTGAAGGGCTGTTGGACAAATGTGTTAATGTGGAGCTATTCTGCAAAAAAAAAAAAAAACGACTTTCCAGAAACAACTACGCTCCCAAAGTTGTGCTTAAAGTGATTCATAGATGTTTGAGTAATATTTATTCTCATGTTGAATACAGACAGCACTGCTCCGATCTGCTCTGCGCTCACTTCGTTCTCCAGTTTTATCGTTTTAACCCGTCATCTCGCCAATGAAACCGCTCCATCGGGTTTGTGGAGCTGCCGTGTCCAGTGTTGAATCATGTTTTTTTGATATTCGTGGAGAATTGTCGTGTAGGAGAATCTTAAAGCTAACCGTGAGAAGGGCTCAGATAGGGAGCAAAGGGAGAGATCGCTAAATTACTGAAACATGGACAGAGGCGTGTGTAGGGGATGGATTTCCAAATGAATATGCAAAACGAGGAGTTTCGGCGAAAATGCGCAAAAAAGGAGCAGGACAAAATACAGATGAAGTTGCTTGGTGAGGGCTGCTTGGTTTATCAAGACGACAAGAGCAAAAATGTCTGAAATGGTGCGTTAAAAGTGACGTCAAGTAGTAGTGCACACGCCTGTTTTTGCCGTTTCGCAAAGTTCAAATAACCTGAGAGTGATGTCGGTTTGAAGATACGGT
Organism: Periophthalmus modestus; assembly: GCA_019594935.1. Lineage (NCBI taxonomy): Eukaryota > Metazoa > Chordata > Actinopteri > Gobiiformes > Gobiidae > Periophthalmus > Periophthalmus modestus. Next base: position 24,868,459 of record JAIEZT010000026.1, on the reverse strand, counting down.
GGAGTAAAACGACACAGTTGTCCATCAAACTGGGTCCACACGGTGAACAGGAGGAGACGCCTTTGGTCCTGTCTTTTATTCTCCCGCTAATTCAACTTTTCCTTTTGCATCAGCTGATTCTCCTTCGTGCGTCTCTGGCTCTGGATGAGGCACGAGGTTTGTGATACGTCTATATTTGAGCACGATGTGAAGCTCATGTTCAAAAAATATAGGAATTTTCAGCTATTTTTAGTTGTATTAAACGATTGAAGAAGAAGCTACGGACACAGTTAGACATAACCGTGAACATATTGTGTAGGTCTGTGTGTGTTACAGAGCAGAAACATCAGTGCTTTTGCTCACACTCTGATCTCATTTACATATTAGAAATGTGTTAAATGTGTTAGGAGTAAGAGGAGCAGCTTCTAAAGGTAAATCATGAGCAACTCGCCCTCGAACAAACATGGAATTTTTGTTGTTTGCACTTGTAATTTAGCCCCTGGTTTGGTTAATATGTCCCTAAGAGCAAAGGACAGACTGAGAACAAACAGGATCTGAACAAGGGCAGAGGAGCAAATGAGGAGCACGGGGCAAACGAGGAGCACGGGGCAAACGAGGAGCACGGGGCAAACGAGGAGCACGGGGCAAACGAGGAGCACGGGGCAAACGAGGAACACGGGGCAAACGAGGAGCACGGGGGTGTGTGAGGAGCACGGGGCAAACGAGGAGCACGGGGCAAACGAGGAGCACGGGGCAAACGAGGAGTGCAGTGTATGTGTGTGTGTGTGTGATGTGCACGGTGTGTGTGTGTGTGTGTGCGGTGTATGTGTGTGTGTGTGATGTGTGTGGTGTGTGTGTGGTGGTGTGTGGGTGTGTTGTGTGATGGTGTGTGTAATGATGTGTGTGTGATGGTGTGTGATGATGTGCGTGTTTGGTTTGTGTGATGTTATGTGTGTGGCGTGTGTGTGTGATGTGTGTGATGTTATGTGTGTGGCATGTGTGTGATGGTGTGTGTGTGTGATGGTGTGTGTGATGGTGTGTGTGTGTGTGATGTTGTGTGTGATGGTGTGTGTGATGTTATGTGTGTGGCATGTGTGTGATGGTGTGTTTTGTGTATGTGGCATGTGTGTGATGGTGTGTGTGTGTGTGTGTGTGTGTGTGTGATGTTATGTGTGTGGCATGTGTGTGATGGTGTGTGTGTGGCATGTGTGTGATGGTGTGTGTGTGGCATGTGTGTGATGGTGTGTGTGATGTATTTTACACAGTACCTCCCCTTTAACCTGTTTTTTTCATCATATTATTATAAATTGGGGCAGTAACAACTATGTTGGTAATTGTTGAATCTAGTCTGTAAATATAAGATCTACACTAAATGTGAATATATGTAACCCGCCTCCAACAAATACACTTTAGTCCTGTTTCTTGTTCTGATAATTGCACACACCATTTGAATGAGCTTGAACATTTCCATCAAACTAGACGAGTTCACAGTGTGTGGCCCCGTCTCAAAAGACCTCACCTCCCTGAGCCGCGGGATGTTTCTTTTATAGAAGAAACAGATCTGTGTCAACGGCTTTAAAGAGGAACAAGTGATACAACCAAGAGATCACGAGAGGTGTGACCACGATGTGAGCTCGGACTCATCTGGACGGGTTTACACTGTCAGGACTAAACCAGGACTAAACCAGGTCTAAACCAGGACTAAACCAGGGCTAAACCAGGTCTAAACCAGGACTAAACCAGGACTAAACCAGGACTAAACCAGGACTAAACCAGGTCTAAACCAAGAACAACCAGGACTAAACCAGGACTAAACCAGGTCTAAACCAGGTCTAAACCAGGACTAAACCAGGACTAAACCAGGACTAAACCAGGTCTAAACCAGGACTGAACAAGGACAAAACCAGGACTAAACCAGGACTAAACCAGGACTAAACCAGGACTAAACCAGGACTGAACAAGGACTAAACCAGGACTAAACCAGGACTGAACAAGGACTGAACCAGGACTAAACCAGGACTAAACCAGGACTAAACCAAGTCTAAACCAAGAACAACCAGGACTAAACCAGGGCTAAACCAAGAACAACCAGGACTAAACCAGGACTAAACCAGGACTAAACCAGGTCTAAACCAAGAACAACCAGGACTAAACCAGGGCTAAACCAAGAACAACCAGGACTAAACCAGGACTAAACCAGGACTAAACCAGGTCTAAACCAAGAACAACCAGGACTAAACCAGGACTAAACCAAGAACAACCAGGACTAAACCAGGACTAAACCAGGACTAAACCAGGACTAAACCAGGTCTAAACCAAGAACAACCAGGACTAAACCAGGTCTAAACCAGGACTAAACCAGGACTAAACCAGGACTAAACAAGAACTAAACCAGGACTAAACCAGGTCTAAACCAAGAACAACCAGGACTAAACTAAGAATAATCAGGTCTGAACCAAGTCCAAACCAGGACTAAACCAGATCTAAAGGTCTAAATTCTCTCACCATGATGAGTTTATAAGTGCTTTTCACAACTTTCTGAAACTCGTGCAGAGTTTGCTGCGATGGCAAAGCTAACAACACCCAGCACTTTCTTATTATCGGACAATAAATGTTTTCTAATTAGATTCCGACAGCACGCGGGGGAATAGTTAGAGCTGCGATAGTGTGAACGCAGCCTAAATTAAGCACCTCCACCTGTCTCAACAAGGCTAAACCAGGTAAAACCCAGGACAAAGTGTGCAAAAAAACTAATCCTGGTCCAAAAAAAAGACCTACACAGCCACATAAAACCCAAAGTCGGTGTTCCTGAAGTCAGTTTCCATAGAATTCATAACTTTCAATGGCGTCTTTTTAGTGCAGCGCCTCGTCAGCACAGCGGCGGACGCAAATGCATTTTGAATAAACCCTGCCGCAGCTTATTTACACGGAAAACATTTTTATTTTTAGCTAATCCGCCGAATTATGCGAGCTGATCGTGACAAAAACGTGGGACATGTTCGTGCTATAAAATGAATCAGCGCCTCTGCCAAAATGTCTACCAAAGTGAGGAAAAAAAAAAGGACAGTGGCGCTTTGGAGGGGGCTGCAGCTGCCATTTTGGATCTCATCAAAAGTACTTAGTTCAGTCTAGCAGCATGGGGTGTGAGGAGGTGGGTTTCGGGAATAGAAAACACAAAAACGAGATCATTTTAAACCATTGGCAAAGTTTCGCGCAATCGTAGCGTCTTCGTTTTTCACTTTTCATGACTTTCCAAAGCACGAGGGGAGTTCTGTTGTCACGGTGATGCCAACAATACCAGTACTTCCACGCTAGGTTTGTGTAACGAGAGGAATATAAGTTTATAATTATAATTACACACGACACATTTGACTTTATAACATGGAAACTGTTGGTTACAGCCTCTTCAAAGCTCGAGTTACTGACATTCAAACCACTAAAAGAGGAAGTAGGCGTCTCGAATGTATTTGTTTCTCGAGTTTCTGGACACATGCGCAGCTTTAAGTCCGGTTTATAGTCCAGATATATATAGTCCTGAGGCAGACCTGAACTGTACGAACTTCTGCGGAGCTAATCAGAGTCCAGGTGCATCATGGGAATCCAAACCATGTAATTTGCATTTATTTATTCCTGATGATAACCGATCACTTAAGGCTCATATCCAGATACTTCTGTGCAGAACTGAGCGATATTTAAGTGATCTATGAAGTAAAAGTACTAATAACTGTGCTTAAGTAGAAGTTTTAGGTATCTGTACTTTACTTAAGTACATTTTATAGTAAATACTTTTCACTTCTGCTTCACTACATTTGCAAGCAGTGTCTGTACTTTCTACTCCGCTTCATTTTGTACTGGGCTGAAAAGTAAAAAGTACTTTTCATATGATTTGGGGGGTTATTTTTTACCATGTTCGTGGAAACATCCTTCAGACTTCGGCTTTGAGCAAATAAAATTCACAACTATGAGATTGATTCATATTGTTACAGCGACCAAAATATCTTTACATTTAACACTTTAATAAATGAACATATGTGTGAAATACTTTTACTTTTTACTCTTGAAGTACATTTTTAAACAGGTACTGAAATATTTTTACATTAGTAGATTTTTTCATGTGATACTTTTACTTTTGAATAACTTTTTTCCTGTCTATCTGTACTTTTACTTAAACAAAATTGAGTACTTCATCCACCACTGGCCTTTGTCAATGGACCAGTCACAGCCCTGGCAGTCAGATGAAGTAGGTAGTAGTAAGTAGTAGGTACACCGCATGTATACTGCAAGCTTTCTGATTGGCTGTCAGGCCTAAACCCACATGTCGAAAACCTTGAGGGGGAAAAGCATAGTATAATATCTTTAAGTAGGGGTCCTGGTTGGCAGTTCAGTTCGTGGTTTAATCTGTCCATAGTGTGATTGTGTCCATGAGCAAGACAGTTCTCCTATAGCTTCCCTCAAGTGTCGTGTACAACTCAGGGGCCAGAACAGCTCCCTGTGGGACTTATACAGTAAGATACAAGAGGAGATGGAGAGGTTGAACATTGTGCTGCTGCGGTGGATGGGGATGCAGTAGAAAAACAGAAAAAAAGTTGTGTTAATGGGAAGAGCTGATGTAATCGTAGAGTTTTTGACAGTTAAAGATGGGTTCTCCTTGGGCTATTTGGTTGCAGGCCTGACAGTAAGTTAGACAAGCAAAAATAGTAAAGAAATACATATTAGTGGTGAACAGTAAATCAGGAAGAAAAAAAAATGACTAACTTTATAATATATCCATTGGAAATATTTACATCTGAACAGTTTAGTGCTACTTCTGCCACTTCAGGCCCTAAACGTCATTTGTTTTATTTGAGTGTTCACCTTTTTTGTTCTATAGTAATTCCTTAACATTATTATTTTTTAAACCCATCCCAAAATAATTTACATACGCCTACAAAAAAAGAAAAAGGGGAAAAGGTACAAAATGCACCTTGACTAATAAAATAACCATCCTTCGCTTTGATCACTGTTTGGACACATGTCTTGACCCTTGGCGGCTGAGGGGCGAGGGCTTAGGCGTCACAGCGAGAAGGGCCTTTCTGTGTGAAGTTTGCACGTTCTCCCTGTGTCTGGGCGGGTTTTCTGCGGGCGCTCCAGTTTCCCCCATCAACCCAAAACATGCACGATAGATACAATCCTCCAGAAAAGGTCAATTTGAATCTAAAATGTATGAAAATATATTTAGTTTAGAGTTATTTCAGGGTTTTTTTGCTACATAATTCCATAAACGTTGGTCCCTGGTTTATCTTGGGGGTTATGTTCTAAAAATAACCCGCAATAGGCGAAATACGCGAAGTAGCTTTATTTTTTACAATTCTTAAACATGTTTCTTAGCTGTAAAACCCCTCACCACACACTTTATACACTTTTCTCACACAGGCATTAACATTTTCTCACATTTCTTTCTTGTTCAAACACTCTCAAAGTTCAAACCTTCGTATATTTTATCCCTCTTCCTCGATGATGTTTTAAATGTGTTGTTCTCGTGCCTTGTTCTCGTACACTACATAAGTCCAAAGCGTTCAAAATTGCACAAAAGACAAATCCACGAAACAGCAAGGTCCCGAAAAGTGAACTGCGATATAGCGAGGGACAATTGTATCTTGCTTCATAGATTTCTAAGATATCTAAAATGTCAAGAGTAATAGTAAGAAAAACATTGATTGGAGTGTTGGCAGAAGCTATGGCCTGTTTCTACTATTATTTTACGATCTCTTCCTCTTGGTTCTTTTCGGTACACGCCTGACTATAATTACACATCATTATTTCGGCTGGAGCAGTGGTACGTCCCCCTGTCTCTACATTTACCCGTGTATTGTGGCTCCGCTCATCTGTTTGGCTCATCCTTAAAGCCAATAAATACCAAAGAGTGCTCTGCCCTTTCAAAAGGACACTCGGATGTCCAAGTACCAAGAACAAAAGGGAACGAAATCTCCTGACGCAAGACTATGCCGGTCATTTTGCAGCGGAAAGGCCTTGTTTAGCTGCTCCGAGATGGACGGAAATACTTGGATCATATTATACTACAAAGGCGACCATGAAAAACGGCGTATATGGACGGACTGCTTTGAAGAATCACCCTAGTGCTTTTGAAAGAGTAAAGTGTTTGTAATGTGCCCCAAGCTGAATTGTGGCACATTGATTTTTTTTTTTTTTTTTTTTTTGTGGTTCGAGCCCAGTTTCGATCGATGCATGTGGCCCGTGGTCGTGTTCTGGCTGCCGTTGCGTCCTTGGTCATACAGAACACCTCTAAAGCGTGCAACCGCGAGGGGGCGAGGTGGGTCGAGTGTCTTGCCCAAGGACACAACGACAGCGTTCATCTGTCGGAGCTAGAATCGCACCGCCAACCTGTGGATCGGTGGATCTGAACGCTCAACCAATGATGTGTATGTCGAGGGCGGGATTCGAACCGGCGACCTTCGTATCGGTGGACAAACGCTCCAACTAGTCTGAATTTTTTAATGCAGCACGTAACTTTTTTTTTTTTTTTTTTTTTTTTTTTTTTTTTTTTTTTTTTCTGCCAGGATCTGCCAAGTGCTTTTCTCTATGGTAATATCACGTCTTTGCTCAGAATGTTCCGTAGTACAGCATTAAACTTGTATATTTTGCATTTCATTCAAAGCATTTGCATTGTTACTCCGGGCGGGGTCGCCTCTCCACAGATATGACCTGGATGTAACTTGACCTGGTGGCCTGACCTTCTTGTCTCCATGGAGATAGATAAGTTAAATGCCGTACTGTGGGATATTCCAGGCAACACGGTCGGTAACATCTCCATGGAGACAATCAGGTGAAGGATGCTCCTATCAAAAAGTTGGTTCATTTTTTTCTTTCCTCCTCTTTTCTCACATTTTAAACAGACAAAACTTCACGGGACTGGCCCGGTCTGGTTTACATTAACGTGTCCTGAGCCAAACTCTGATCTCGCCCTTTAGAACATGCCGTTTTTTGCTCCAGTTCCCGCCGTCTACGCTCCACGTGTCCTAGTTTTCAGCCTTTGAACAGAATTTCACACGGCCCAAAGTGAATTCAGACCCAGGTGTTGGAACTGGCAAAACTGGCACTTTGGGTGGACGTGTTCACTGTCCACAGATTTTTTTTTTTTTTTTTTTTTTTTTGATTACGTGAGTAGTTAGCGCTCGGCAATTGCTAATTTTCTACTTTAGACAAAATGTCGTTATTCAGGCGATTCGAAAAGTTAAGTTCTTATGTTCTGTGGAGGATTTCATAGTATCGGTAATAGATTTTTTTTTTTTTTTATTAACAAACAAAAAAGTGAAGTAATTAAACCAACATACAAATAGCATATTGAATTCACCAAAAATAAAAATAAATAAAAAGTTAAGTCTATTTAAATGTCATCTTCTCCATTCAAATATTTAGAGTTTAATGGGAGTATATATTTTTAAATTAATCATCATGAAATCTATAGAATTTGCTTTGGATTAACACAATATCTGACTGACAAACGGGGACATATTTATTTATATATATATATTTTTTTTTTTTCTTGGATTCTTCAGACTCTTGCTTTGACTGTTTTACTGTACATAACCTTTTGTAAATACTTTTTTCTTATTACTAGTTGTTTACTGTACTGTATATAACCCTTTGTAAATGCAGTTTTTCTTATTAGTACTAATATCTTGTATTGTCTGTTACTGTAAAGTTAATTGTTGAATGTTTTATCCTGCCTTAGGACAACGGATTAAATTTTTGCCTCTGTGCTAACTCCGGCATATTTATGTTGTAGCAGCTGCTGAAACATTGATTAATATGCACTGTCCTAACTCAAATAAATAAATAAATAAATAAAATATTCATTGATACGTCTCCGCTGGTGCTGCAGGTGCCTGTGGTGATGAGGGGCTGGACATGGAGAGGCTGAGGTGGCTTCTGTCTTGCCCAAGAACACAACAATAGTCTGCACCTGTGGGAGCAGAATTCATGGGCGAGCGCTCTACTAAACCCTACCTCGATCGATACTAAAACTAGTGCCGCATAGCAATTTTCACTAAATATACAAAAGCTTGAAGAAAAACAATACACTACAACTTCACAAACCTGATGCGATGTGCAGTAGTTGCAGACTAACTGCGTTATGAAGGGGGAGTGACTTAGTGCAGGGAACAAACGGAGCGAGGACTCTTTTAATGCGTCGTTTTCCGCAAATACAGCATTTTAAAAACTATTAAAAGCACATGGTGATCTAAACAGGTCATGTGTTAAGAGCCAATACAAGTGTAATACCTCCTCTTAAAAATACAGCATGTTTTAATTATCATTGTGTCCGTTTACATGTGTCCCGGTTATGATCGGGGTTTTTGAGTATCCTGGTTTTGTGTGTGTCCATGTGAACACAGTGTCCTGGATGAGCCAGTATCCTGGTTATGAGAAACCAGGATACTCTCACTGAGATATTCTGATAGTATCCAGGATACTGTGGCATGTAGACACAGTATCCTGATTTCTCAGTACATGCTGTACTGTAATGCAAAACAACTTTCTCCAGCTAAACTCAGACAAGACTGAAGTCATAGTCTTTGGGCCACAGAAACATAGAGAAAGTGTCAGCATCACCTCCAGTGTCTCTCTAAAACCTTCAAATCAGGCTAGAAATTTAGGGGTAATAATGGACTCAGACTTGAACTTTAAGTCATATCAAATAACGCTGCTGCTCGGGTCCTGACCAGAACTTCACACATGTGTCCTGTGCTCAGGTCTCTGGCTCTTGTGGCTCAGAGACTTTAAAGCAGCTCTGTGTGATCTCCATGGATCAGCACCAAAGAACATCTCCCACATGTTAGAGCCACATGAACCATCTCACACTCTGAGGACTTCAGGGACCCAACTCCTGCTGGTGCCAGAGTCAGGACTAAACATGGAGAATCAGTGTTTCAGTTTAATGCAGCTAAAACCTGAAGATGTTAATTTTATGATGATGATTTGTGATTATTTCTATTTGATTTGTGTGATTTTAACGTCTTTCTTATTCTGTAAAGCACTTTGAATTACCTTGTGTACGAATTGCGCTATACAAATAAACCTGCCTTTCCTGAGCATGTGTGAACTGAAGTAACAAATACAGTCGGAGAAGCAACTTTCTCAAAACCCCTCAAACTCAACAAACAGCTCAACTTTCAACAAAATAAAAGCAGTCTATTTCAATACAGCCACCTTTTAACGCATTTATTTTAAAGTATACATGTTCCTTTGTTATTAGAAACAGGCTTCAAAGTCTTAGCGACCTCTCTAAATATCCAGGACACTCTGATTGTGCAGAGATATCGAGAGTATCCTGGTTTCTCTGGGACTGTCATAACCGGGATAGGCTCATAACTCGGTCCTGAGTATTGAGCCTATTCATCAACACTGAAATCAAGTTAGAATTTGTATTGTGAATCTGAACGTTTAGCATTGTTCCAGCAGTACTTACATACAAGTATTACACGTGATTACGCTGATAAAACCCACACGAGACCATGAACGGGGCTGTTTACTGTCTGCTACTTGTGTCACCACTCGACATAAACCTATTCTGGCTTCGATTTTCGCAGCCAGCTTGTTTATCACAGCTCCGAACGCCAAAATATTCCCAAACTCAAACATCATCCTCCCCTCACAAAGATTTCAGCCGCACAAATGTTGATGCAACCCCGGAAATGTTTATGCAGATTTTCATACTAGTTACATCACATTCTGACACTGCCATCTGCACAGCCCCAAATCACGTCAAGCTGTTTTTTTATAATCTTCTTTTGACAAATTATCATTTCATTGAGCTGATTTTTCAGTTTTTTAATTATCGAGTCGGATAAATGCAGTTACCGCTAACTCAGTGGATGACGGTTCGACACCTGGTCTTTGGGAAAAACATTTTACTCAACTTTATGTGAATGAATGTAATTATACCAAATGTGAACCTGAAACTAAAGACTACGTCCACATTTTTGCAACTAAACAGTGTATGTTTTTTTAATCACATTATCTACTGTCCCTAATGATCCAGTACTTGGTGACATCACAAAAAACTGCCCTGATCACAGCCAGGTGTTTCTTATTACAAACACAAGGGGGCGGAGTTTGTAGTGTGAGCAGCTGTTAGACCAGTCGCATTGTTCCTTATGCCTCCAAACCGTCTTCCTCACTCTCTTCTTCAGTCCCTCAGCCAATCAGGACGCAGAACACAATGGTCTACAGTCCCTCAGCCAATCAGGACGCAGAACACAATGGTCTACAGTCCCTCAGCCAATCAGGACGCAGAACACAACGGTCTACAGTCCTCAGCCAATCAGGACGCAGAACACAATGGTCTACAGTCCCTCGGCCAATCAGGACGCAGAACACAATGGTCTACAGTCCCTCAGCCAATCAGGACGCAGAACACAATGGTCTACAGTCCCTCAGCCAATCAGGACGCAGAACACAATGGTTTACAGTCCCTCAGCCAATCAGGAGGCAGAACACAATGGTTTACAGTCCCTTAGCCAATCAGGACGCAGAACACAATGGTCTACAGTCCCTCAGCCAATCAGGACGCAGAACACAATGGTCTACAGTCCCTCAGCCAATCAGGACGCAGAACACAATGCATGTTCATACACTGTAAAAAACATGCAAAATGGCACAAAAAAAATCTGTGAAGAAGCGAGACCGCAAAAGGTGAACCGCGATATAGTGAGGGGCAACTCTAATGGAATTACAGTTGTTGCATTAGTAGTACTAGTAGTAGTAGTAGTAGTAGTAGTAGTAGTAGTAGTAGTAGTAGTATTTCAGTTACTGCAAGCCTAGAAAAAAAACATTGTGATTTATTAATGGTTAAAACCTCTGAAAGTTTAAAAGTAGTTAGACAAACGATTTAAATTATCCAGTATCGGGGGGAAAAATGTGCTACAATTCTTTGGCGTAACACCCAGCCCTACGCCGTCCTGTGTTTCTGTCCCATGTCCCGCTCCTGGATGTCTGAAGAGATTGAGAGATTGAGAGTTTGGCAGCGGCATCACCCAAACCAGAAGAGACAGGACAGAGGAAGTAGTACCGGCGTGTCGGCGCGTCTACCCGAACGCCTCGGGGTGAAGAGGCTGCCGTCGTGTTGGGTGGGGGTTGGGTGGAGGTCGGGTGGAGGTGAATTGGGCCAAGGGAAATGTAATTATATAGTCTTCATCCTCAAGCAACTCAAAGTGCTTCACAACGATACAGCTGTCGTTACTTAGCAGCTGATGTCGACAACATTCTCCGGGGGGTTAAGCTAACTGGAGGCACTGCTCTGTCTGAAGCTCCGTTAAACACGTTTGACTGTAATTTAAGCTTTGTTTTAGCACAGGCTGAGCATAAAGAACTGACTTAGTTGGAGCTACAACATGTGAGCTGATTTTGTACTATCAAATAACATCACAATCACAAGCCAACAGTTAGTTTTTTGTTTTTTTTCCCCCTTTTTTTCAGTTGCACTCACCTTTTTTTTACTTGAAAATCAAACACCTAAACAAGACCACGGACCATATCCATCACAGGCTCTCGCAAATGTGCTGTTTAAATCCATTTTGTATTTTTCAGGCAATACAAAATGGATTAAACAGTGTCACTACGGTAGCTGCAGAACATTCCTCCACAGACATACATGAAGACCTCCCCCACTGCAAAGTATCAATACAAAAAAAGGCATCAAAAAGCATTAGAAGTACAGAATAAATTATAATAAAAACTGTTGATGCAAGATAAAATACATAGATAAGATTGTAAAGGTGCAGTATGTAACTTTTATGACAGTAGGTCTGACATCTGTCCACCTGGAGATGTCATCACTTTGCCTGGAATGTTCCATAGTAAGTCAACTTGTCTATCCCCATGGAGACAAGCAGGCAACGACATCAGAAAAAGTTACAGGTCAGATTTGTGGAGAGGCAAGCCCGCTCACAGTATATATTATATGGTGGGACATTTCAGACAAACAGTTGACAAAGAGACAAACAGGTAGCTGACCCTCCACCAAAAACGTTACATAGTAAAGCTTTAAAATGCAACGGTAATATTTTTCGGTTAAAAACACTTATAGTTGGAGCAGATCTTATTTGGTGTTGAAGTGACGAGGAGCGTAACCAACTGCTGCCTTGCTCTACTTAGACCTTAGACTTAAAATGGACAGAGCTAACCTGCTAGCCACCGCGTTCCAAGTAGGAAGTGTTCATGGGCTGCACTTCCTGCTCCATTGACTCTGGCTCTAATTCACTTTCCATTGAAAAAACTGTGGCCCGTCTCTCTGTCATTGCTGCTGTCAGGCTCGTCATTTTGGTCTTAAAATGTTCGTATTAACCCGCTCTACGTGATCCTGGTGTTTATTATTTCACTATTGTGTCTGTAAATCAAGATATGAATCATTAAAAACAGACAAATTAGGTGCCTTTTTTAACCAAGGTTGCTCCTGCTAGCAAGAAAAACAGTTAGTGTGGGCTGAGAAAGGGCGTTCAACATCCTCGCTCCGGATTGGCTTTTTGTTTGCTGTGATAGTCGCGGTCGGATTTCCTGTTATGCAGTTTGGCTCCAAATTCGCCTCTATAACGACGAGCCTCGAACTGGTCGCTATAGGTGACGTCACACTCCCTTAGTTCACTTCTTTATACAGTCTCATGCATGATTTTTGGGACTTAGAATAAACCTGTCCCAGTCGACCTCAGGACACTTTCACATGGACCGAGACTATGCTGCATCGATTTCCGAAATGCGACTAAGTTAAACTATTAATACTAAGGTCTTATTTTAAATTCTCCCCTATGGCTCCCTGGAAGCCAAGGAGGAGACTGCAAAATCACTGTAATGAGATGCGGTTTCCTGGTGTTTACAAGGACTAAAAAAGTTGCAGGGGGCTGATAGATTTTTGCCAGTAAAAATGCCATTACAGTCACCTGGGATCCAGAATACACACTCCCAATAAGATCAGTCTGGTCACTGTTAAACCTGCACTGCGTAACTTTTTTGGTGGAGGGTCTACTACCTACTTTTTTCCATGAAGATGTGTTTTGCCTTTCCTAGAATGTTCCACAGTATGGCTTTAAACCGTTCCATCTCCATTAGGACAAACAGGCGACGGCACCAGACCAAGTTACAGGTCAGATCTGTGGTAAACCTGCTCATATTAAGTGTAGACCTGTCACTGAAATACATGCGAGTCACGAAAAGTTTAATGTCATACTAAGGAACATTTTAAGCAATGCAATTACATCTTCTTGGGAGTGAATTGTTAGCGGACACACCTTCCAGAAAAGCCGAATAAATACGTGTATATACAGATTCACGTGTCTGTCATCTGCTCGTCTCCATGGAGATTACGCTGCTTTGTCTCCATGGAGTATTTCTTTGTTCTGACCTTTGACCTTTCATTTGTATCCAGGCTTGTTATTTTATAGTGTGACGCTGATACGCTAACTTTGCCCCCGTGTGATGTCAGCGCCCCCTAGCATAATTGAAGCACATCTAATATGTTATAATGACGCTAAAGCACTCGCTATTTCACCAAATGTGTTCTCTAAATGTGTCCACTCACTTTACCCTGGTCAAAAAAGGACATTTTAAAAGAAAAGTTGCCGTTCTTAAATACAGCTCGCTATTATATCAGCAGGGTTCTTATTTACTTTCAAAATGTCTGTCTATATTATCACGGATGTAAAACTGAAGACACAGAAGTATGTATTTATAAAGCGCTTTTCCATTTTCAAGGCTCTCAAAGGGCTTTACGTCACGGTTTTGCCCAAGGACACAATGACAGTATTCGTCTGTGGGAGCTGGAATCAGATCTGACCCCGGATCTGACCACTCTACCAATGATATTTATGTCGAGAGCAGGATTCAAACCGCCAATCTTCGGATAAGTGGACTAACGCACTATCCGCTGAGCTACTCTCACCCCGGTACAGCTGTCCCTCACTATATCTCGGTTCATCTTTCGCGATCTCGCTGTTACACGGATTTTTTTGTGCAATTTTTCATGTTTTTGTACAGTGTATGAGCGTGCATTGTGTTCTGCGTCCTGATTGGCTGAAGGACTGTAGACCATTGTGTTCTGCGTCCTGATTGGCTGAGGGACTGTAGACCATTGTGTTCTGCGTCCTGATTGGCTGAGGGACTGTAGACCATTGTCCATCAGTCTCCTCCGTGTCTCCTGTACAGTACAGAATGTGTTCAGACAAATTTACATAAACGTTTGATCGCAGTGTGACTCTTAAGTGCTGTATGTTTGCAAGTTTTCTCCCACAAACCCACAATGTCGATGAAACGTTCTGCACCGACGAAAGTTTGAACTTTGAGAGTGTTTGAACAAGAGAGAAATGTGAGAAAATGTTAATGCCTGTGTGAGAAAAGTGTATAAAGTGTGTGGTGAGGGGTTTTACAGCCAAGAAACATATAGAATAATTGTAAAAAATACAGCAGACTACTTCACAGATTTCGTCTATTGCATAACCCCCACGATAAACGAGGGACCACTGGTTTGCATTCTTTCATCAGAGAACCATGGTTATAAAGTAACTTGAATTTTGATCTAAACGTAAATCAAACTGTATAAATTCTACAGTTTTTTTTTTAAAATGTCTATAGGCTGTTAAATCATGACAAAACAGCTAAAAACCACACGGGTTTCATTTAGATTTAGCGTCACCAACCAATTTTGATACCGTAATGATAATAACAAACCGTACTTTTTGGACAATGAGCTGTAATTTCCAGCAAACAACAGTAGTTTCTTCTTGTACTAGTTCTGATAACGCTCATTCTACAACTATTCAGGAAAGGTACAATTTGGTCTTACTTGTGTATTTTTTCACTATTGATGCCTGGTCAAGTGAGTCTCTAGATTTATCAGGTAAAATCAGGGTTTCAGGTTCAGTTGTTCCTGTTACAGACACCATTTGAATATTTTATTTTAAAACCATCTGAAACTTGCAAATGAGAAATTCCTGTGTATGACCCTGGGTGCAGTTACTATTATAATGAGTTTTAAACATGAGTGCATTCAATATGTCTGTATTATACAGAATGCAGTCGTGTGTGTAATCCCTCAGTCGTTCAGATGTGATCCACGGTAAAAGAAAAATGTAATTCTGTAACTGGACAAAAGCTTTAGAGTGAAGACGTTTGGCTGCTCGTCCAAGTCGCTTCTTCAGTTCTGGCTCCTTATATCTACACTGAAACTAACACACCTGTTTGTTTGTTAGCTTGGTCATACTTATTAGCATCCTGGCTATCACTATCACCACAGGTCTTAGCCACAAAAAAAAAAGAAAAAAAGAAAAAAAAGAAATAGTTTGAGACGGCAGTTAAAGAGGCAGTTTTTGTTGGGAAAGACAATCTTCTTTGAACATAAATGGGAGCCTTAGAACATCTATGACTCCATCCTCAGACCTCAATCTAAACAAGGAAAACAACAGAGCTAGCCAGTATGCTAATAGCTGTGAGAGCACCCATTAGGGGCATGAATGGTGATACCAAATATGACACAGGCACAGTTCACACCATAGACTGTATATATATAATATGTAGCTAACCTGCTAGCTGCCCCGTTCCAAATAGGAAGTGATCATGGGTGCGCTTCAGGCTCCGTTGACTCTGGCTCTTTACATTGAAAAATTGTCAAACCTCTCTGCTGCAGTGAGCCTTAAAATGTTCGTGTTAACCCGCTCTACATGATCCCGTTTTTTAAATTTTTCCTATTGTGTTCGTGATTCAAGATGTGAACATTAATAACAGACAAATCAGCTGCCTTCTTTCACTGAGGTCGCTCCTGTTAGCGTTAGCGACAGGTTTGATTGACAGCGTTGATAAGCAGGAAGGGACGTTACCTCGAACAGCCTCGCTCCAGATTGGCTCTTGGTTGCTATGATACTCATGGTCGGAATTCCAAATGTGGGACTCGGCTCCAAATTGGCCCCTACACCTGCTCCAGCCTCGATGAGCTTCATGTGACTGGAGCCGAACGCTGTAGGTGACATCACACTCACTTCGTCCACTTCTTTATACGGCGGTCCCTTTTTTATCTCGGGGGTTACATCTAAAAATAACCCGCAATAGGTAAAATTCACAAAGTATCAGTTTTTATTTAACATTTCATCGACATTGTGGGTTTTGTCGGGGAGCAAACTTACAGCACTTCAGAGTCACACTGAGATCCAACATTTATGTAAATTTGTCTGACACATTCTGTACTGTACAGGAGACACGGAGGAGACTGATGGACAATGGTCTACAGTCCCTCAGCCAATCAGGACGCAGAACACAATGGTCTACAGTCCCTCAGCCAATCAGGACGCAGAACACAATGGTCTACAGTACCTCAGCCAATCAGGACGCAGAACACAATGGTCTATGGTGTGTTAGCTAATGGTGTGTTAGCTTCAGTGTAGTTAGCGCCTCCTTCAGACAGATATGAGGCAGTGTCCAGCAGTGATCTGACCAGAACTGAAGAAGCGACTTGGATGAGCAGCCAAACGTCTTAACTCTAAAACTTCTTTTGACAGAATTGAATCTTTCTTTTGCTACATTCAATAAATCCAACTTCTTCAGTCCCATCATTCGGTCGTTATAGCCTTGAGATATGGAGGCGAGTGAAAGCCAAAATAGATTTTTTTTTTTTTGCAATAGTCGGGGTTAGCATTGTACCTCCTAATAATATTATTCTCTCATAGTTTTATTAAAATTTTTGCCTGCAGAAATAGGGAAGATACCATAATAATTTCAGAAGACCTTGGGGGCATTACAGCAGTGGAACTTGGGTTTATGAGTCAGACCCAATTAGCATTTTCTCAAATATCAAGCTAGGACTTCACAGGGTCTGTTCTTTTTTTAGTTTGTTTTCAGAAGAACAAAAGCCATGTGTCACCTCCGCCATTCTGCATGCAAATGAGTGAGCGCTGATAGATTGAAATTTTAATGCAGGCTCAAATATTGCACATGGAGAGTGACAATACTGATGCATTATTAATTCGGCTCGTTGGTTCTGTGGTTAAAAAGCCACCGGGATAAAGCACAAATGTTCAAATGTTCTGTAAAGAATATGATTAGCTGCTCTGTATTAGCTCTACATTCAAAAGATGAGCTATGTCTGGGCACCCGCTTACGTTTTTTTACGAGCTTAATGAAGACATAATGAATTTTCTAAATATAACTTTTTGTCAAAGGCCTCATCATAGTGCAGTGACACGTAGTTTGCCTGAAAGAGCCATGGATTTATAATAAGACCTGGATAAGACACTCCCCCCTCTGTCCAGAGACTGTATAAAGAAGTGGACTAAGTGAGTGTGGCGTCACCTGTAGCGTCGAGGCTAGAGTATCATAGCAACCAAAGAGCCAATCCAGAGCCAGGCTGTTGAAGGTTACGGCCCTTCCCGCCCGCACCGCTGGTTTAACAAGGAGTGAGCGCTTAGCAACGCTGTCAATCAAACCTGTTGCTAACGCTAGCGGGAGTGACCTCGGGAGAAGAAGGCGCCTCACCAGGATCATGTAAAGCAGGTTAATATGAACATTTTAAGATGACAATGACCAACCTGACAGCAGCAGTTACAGACAGAGAGGCGACAGTTTTTCAATGTAAAGCGAATTGGAGCCAGAGTCAATGGAGACGGAAGTGCAGCCCATGATCACTTCCTATTTGGAACACAGCGACTTGCAGGTTAGCTATGCCCAATTTTCTATTCGTTTTTCCCATAGACTTTTTGTAAATTTCAAATATTAAGAGTTCAAAGGCATCGTGGAGGCTAACCAGCTACATGCTAACAAATATCCATAACACTTTAATAACTTTGTGGTTTGTATCGTTTCAGAAACAGATTTAAAATAAAATTATCTGGTCATTAGTTACTATGTAGCTGATTAGACCTGAGCTTTCAAACTTTAAAAAAAAAAATTTAAAAAAGTGGGAAAAATAAATGAGAAATTTGATGAAGCCGGTGGGGGGTGAGCGGTCACTGTTCAAATCCATTTCTGATGTTGCCTGGTGGGTGAAGCGAGCCCATATTGAGGAAATAACTAGATTATGTAGATATAATCCACCTGCAGACTTCAGCCTCTAATTTTCACCTTCAGACTGACTCTTTCACTCAGCTCTTCGTTTTATAACAGATGATGAATTTAAACCTATGAAAAAGCAGGTTGGCCATCGCATCTGTCAGAAGAACAGCTCTGTATAAATGTATTTATAAGAGAATACTTCATAGACTCAATATCTCACTTGTTTGTTGAACTTTGATACTGGAACTTTTAATACAAGATTTTATCATTGTCCGCGGTTGCAGAAGAACTGAAACGAGAAAAACAGCTTTTGGTTATTTTGCTTCTCAAAAATGAAACACATTTCAAGGAAAAACTGGCCACACCGGTGCCACTAATGCACTTTAATAATCTGGGTCATTTTTAATATTCTTATTTTACCAGGGAGCAGACATATCCGAGCGTACGAGCTGTTTGGTCCCTTATTCAAAAGTGACACAGCGGCTTTGTTCATTTCTGCTTATCGCTTCATGTTAAAATAACCAAAATGTTCCACACTATGGCATTAAACTTGTACATCTCCACGTAGTTAAGCAGGTGAAGCCACTGTGGAACATTCCGAGCACGAGACTCTGCACCAGAACAGAGACGTATTAAGTGCAGTGTGAGCCTGGTCTGTGTTCGTGGTGATAATGTTGACATAACCTCCCGTGCAGATGTTAGCGCCGCGTCCGATTAGCTCTTAGCTCGGTGACGACGCTCCCGAGGAATCTCTCCACCTGCCCCCGCCCCCCCCCCCCCCCGTCCTCCCCTCGCCCCGGGAGCCCTGCCTCCAGAAATGGGAGCTTTTATCTGAAAACACAGAGCGGCAACTGTGTAATTAGCTCAAGCTGTTAGCCGCTGTCTTCTCCGCAGAGACGCTGGTGAATAGAGCGGAGGGCAACAATGCGTGCGGAGATTTAGGGCAAATAAAAGTGCAGAGTAACGGAGACGGTGACAGCTGTTTAAAGCCCGTCTCTGTGGAGCTGCGTTGAAATGTTAAGAGGGAAACTGGGACATTTATACCGTCTAAGGGTAAATGGGTCTATACTAAGTTTATATATTATTATTTTCATTTTTTTTTCTCTTTTATTTAATTTTACTAGTATATGTACTTTCTTTTTGTCTGTTTTTTTTTTTTTTTTATTTTTTTTTCCTGTCTCACAAATTCTCTTCTTTCATAAAACAAAGCAAAAGACGAAGTTTAAATCTGTCAACTGGACAAATTGTTGTAAGAGTGAAGATGTTTCGCTGCTCATCCAAGTCGCTTCTTCAGTTCTGGTCAGATTACTGCGGGGCACTGCCTTATATCTGCCTGAAGGAGGCGCTAACTACATTGAAACTGTGAACAGCTATTGTCTCCAGTTTCAGCTGGAGCTACCTTACTCAGCCCTTAACGTTCTTTTTGTTTTGAGTCTGAGGATGGACATATAGATGAGGGATAGATGATGTCTCAGGCCCCCGTTCATGTTCAAAGGATTCTCTTTCCTAACAAAAAAAGCTTCTTTAACTCCCCTCTCAAACCATTTCTTTTCTCTGGTTAACAGCTTTGAGATGTAGATGCGCGGCAGACTGGGGTCCAGAGGAGCTCTCACGATGGTGTTGGTTCATCCTCTTGTGGAGTAGCTGTTTAGTTTCTCCAGTGTAACGCTCACTGCATCTTCACTTCACTGAATGGAGTGACTACATTACTTTGTTTGTGGTTCGGGAGTTTTGTCCTTTGGTTGAACCAGTTTTTGTCTTAACGTGTTTGTAGGTTTGAAAAAGACAGAAATCTCAAACTGTCTGAAGATCCTCTGAAGTTTTTCAGACACACCTGCTGTGTAAAGAACGGTAACACCTCTCCTTCTGGGTTCAGATTCTCTGTTGTCTTGTTTTTTAGCTCTCTTAGATCCATTGAAGGCCCATTTAGATATCCACAAGCAGAGAGAGCTCTCTTTTCTTCTTCATTCTTCTTTCACTTTTCCCTCTGTGTTTGTGATCTTGGGCTCTGTGTTGTAGAGTAGGGATCACTCCAAGTTTGTTCTTCAGTGGATGGTGTGAATCAAACAGCAGGTATCGGTCTGTGTGTGTGGGCTTCCTGAAGACTTCTACCTGGAGACGTCGGTCCTCTCCTATTGTTACTGCACAGTCTAAGAAGGCCAGTTTGTTCTCTTTGGCTTCTTCCTGTGTGAACTTGATGTTAGGATTCACAGCATTAATATGTGCAGTAAAGGGCTCCAGATCTTGAATTTTGATTTTAGTCCAATTGTCATCCGCATATTGATAGCAGTGTGTGGGTGGAGTACCTGGAAATTAGTCACACATGGAAAAAGAAAGAAAGAAGATAAAGGAAAACATAACTACCTGCCAAGGCATCAAATAGTTTGTCTCACACAGTGGGGGTGGACCCGTTTTTCACAGTGTCATTCATACACTGACATACGTATGTAAACCTGTGTATTTAGTTTGGAAGAAGCTCGACTGGGTAAATGTGCATGTGCTACATTTGTGTGCGTATGTGCGT
>JAIEZT010000026.1:24620923-24847829 GCA_019594935.1 Periophthalmus modestus | reverse complement strand
TGGAAAAGTTTGTGTTTAGTTTGGAACCCATACTTAAACTTAGGATATGTCTTCATGTATGAGTTTTTTTGTTTCCTGACCAGCTGCTCCTTCTTACATTCTTTTCAAATCCAGAAGAATCTGCAGTCGTGACCGTCCTAACTTGGGACCAACCGCAGCCGCTAATTTGCAGCATGTATCTCTCAAATGCGAAAAACATCTCCTCGTCACAATTCTCATATGATTCAGGACAAAATATGTACTTCTTTTACCTGAGATAAGAGTTAAGTGTTCAGATTCTGTAGAAATCAGTGCTGTTTCTTAGTCCTCTTTGTTCACAAATGTCCCGCTCTCTGATTGGTTAATCCGCCTGTCAATCATGACCATTGGTGAGACAAGGCAAGTATCGTTAGATTTGGTTTTGACTGGTCAGGAGATGTCTTTTTCAAGCATGGAAAGTAATTAGGGTATTTATTTGGGTAGATTTTCTTTGGGTAGTAGGGTAGGGTACTTATTTGAGTAGACTTTGTTTGGATAGGAGGATAGGGTACTTATTTGAGTAGATTTTTAAACATATACTGCTCCTCTACTCTTACAAACACATAACATCACTGCATCGCCTGCTCTGATTGGCCGGAGCTCAGAGAACATGCAGATGTACAGTATTTTTCTTGCATACTTTTTACTTGGCAGCCATACTTGCCATACTTGTACTTCTAAAGGATTTATTGAACTGTGAACATAATAGGTCTGAAAAATGAATAAATTGTTTGGAAATATAATTTGGAAGGCGTGTTTTTTTACAGGAAAAATCAGATATCGATACCCAGATACTGATACTCAAACTAGCATCGAAACAAAATGTGAGAAGACGCTGATACCCAGGGACGAGGTGGGTTAAGTGTCTTGCACATGGACACAACGACAGCCTGTGGGTCGGGGGATCGCACCGTCAGCCTGTGGGTCGGCGGATCAACCAATGATGTTTGTATCGAGAGCGTCAGTGGACAAACGCTCTACCAACTGAGCCACTGCCCACATTTTATGACCACACGGTGAAGTCAAAGTAACTGTTAATAATCTAAATAAAACACCGACTCTAATAAGATAAAACTCTTTCGTTTAGACCCTTTTGTTGGTTTTCAGTATAAAGTTCAGTTCTCACCAAAGTGGTCCTTGCACACGATCAATCCTGTTACATGTCTTTATTTACTCTATGATTTTTTTTATTTTTTTAGATTATTATTTATTATGTATTTATTTATATATTTATTTATTTATGTATGTATGTATTTATTTATTTATTTATTTATTTATTATTTATTTATTATTATATTATTTGATTAATTAATTTATTATTTATTTATTTATTATTTTTAAATGTATTTATTCATTTGATTTATTTATTTTATTTATTTATTTTATTATTTATTATTTATTTATTATTTATTTATTTGTTTGTTTTTTTTTCTTACAAACTCCTGTTGTTAAAAATAACCCATTGGCATTTCTGTTTTATAGAGCAGACGTACATGGCTGGGTTTGGCTCTAATTGCATTCTGGGAACATGTTTTTTGCCTTGAGATATGTCACATAATGTACACGTTTTATGCTTGGCTACACTTAATGTTTATAGATGACATGCTGGCTGTCTGTGGGACCGCTCTGGTATTTGAATCTCATCGTTTAAATAAAATAAAAAATATGCATATTTGTAGATGTTTCTGTATGTTTTTGTTTTATTTCAGTAAGTATAGCTGCATTTCTCGAGGGAAAACACGGACGAGCCAAACTGTACCACAGTGGCTGCAGGCGCTGGGGTTTAACTAGTGAGGATTCAGACCAGAGAAAGTCTTTTTAGGTGTAAACCAACTGGATTTTAGCATTGAAACTGGCAACACAGAAGAGCTCATTCTGCTTTTTGGTTAAATAATCGTCTTGAGAACCAAAACGGCAACTTAGAACACGAACTGCTCGGCCATCACGTCAAATATGTGTGTAATTATCAGTAAAAGCTATGTTTGATTAATCATGTTTAACTTGTATTTGTGGACACAGTTAGCTATTCTTTTTGCTATTTTACATACAATTGAGAAATGATTCAAAGCTTTTACATTTTGAGCCTATCATCTGAGCTTCTGAGGAGCTGTTTTCGACTATGAAACAGGAAGAAGTGAGGCGCACAGCGTTCAGTCGGCGCAGTATTCAAGGCTTCTGCTCGTACTGCTAAACAATATGTGAAACTGGTTACTACATCGACTTATCGTTCTATATGAAGCTGGAGCAAACGTTTTTGGGGTCAGTATTTATCACGTGTGCATTTGCTTTGCACAACAGGTAAATTCGTGGTTACTTTTTGCCTTTACGATTAAGACTTGCGCCAAAAAAGATTGATTTCATAACTTTTATGACTCTACAGCTGCAAACTAAGAACTACAGTGTTTCATTCTGCTGTTTATTGATGATTTTTTAACAATATTGCGCATTTAGAATCAGTGTTGTAGCACAAAATTCTTGGCCCTAGGTAAAAAAAAGGTAAAAATGATCTTAGGGGACCTGCACTACATTTTGTCTTATGAAAAAATGCATATTACAGAGTTTGCGAGGGGCCCCTTCCTGCACTGGGCCCCGGGTAAACAGCCCCCTTTACCCCCCCACCGTGTGACGCCCCTGTTTGAAATATTTTTTGTGGTTATTGTGTCGTGTTTCAATATTAGCATTTACTGTGAGTGTTTACTTCAGCGATACACGGTACATCAAAATGCGTTAGCGTGACAGAGCTAGCAGGAGACGCCGTTTCCGCAGCGCTTATAATTCGCTTTTTCTGCTTGTTTTGCAGGAGCATACGATGTCTGCGTAACATCATTCACTGGAACCTCATCGCCACGTTCATTCTCAGAAACATTATGTGGTTTCTGCTGCAACTCATCGATCACAACGTCCACGAGAGCAACGAGGTAACGCCGCACGTGTGTCTATGGGACTTTTTTCTAGCCGTCCAAACCCGTTCAACTCTCGTCCCCCATTCTGGAGTTAATAAAACGCCGAGTAAAAGAGGAAGAGCGTCACTGGGTTTGGTGCCGCTCGAGTTCAATGGGCAATGAAGCAAATACACCAAAAATAAAAACATATAAAGCTAAAGAAAAGAAAAAATAAGATATAATAGAAACTTAAAGCAATGTAAAGTAACGTTTTAGCCCAAAAAAAAAAGAAAAATCACTAAAATCAAAGCATGTTTTTTACCTTTTGGATGTTTTTATTGCACTAAAAATATACTAAAGCTTCCTTATTGTGAGCGGGCTTGCTTCTCCACAAACCTGACTCTTATTGGCCAGAATGTATTACCTGTCCATGGTGGGAACCTGTGGAATAGTCCATTAACACCAAGAGGATGTTCTTAGTAGAGCTCTTTTAAAGCTCAAATGAAAAACTGGTTATGGTCAAACCAAACATGCATCATCTATAGAGTCAATGTGATTTTAATAGAGTTTCTTTGGAGACATATTTGCAAATATGGGCTGAATATGAAGGAAATGGGTATAAAATGTAAATGTCTTGAATGTGCGGCCAAACTGACTGTGAAATAATGGGGATTGTGCAATGAATGGACTGTGCAATAATTTGTTGTTTGGCCCTTTTGTGACCCGAGCCCTTTGGGACAACAGGTGGAAATTAGTCTTTGGCTATAATGTGACAGGTTTACATTTATGTCGTATCATGTCTGTCCAGTAACATGCACTGTCCCAATCAAATAAATAAATAAATAGATTTGGCCTGGATGGAGAATATTCCGAAGTGGTTTTAACTTTCTATTTCCATTGAATCGCGCAGGTAAAGTTCATAAAGTTACATACTGTGCTTTTTAAAGAGCACTTATTATAGAGTTCAGTCTAATACAACAAACATAGATCATAATTTTAGGTTTTTGTTCAATCTAAGCTGTAACATAAAGCTAAAATGACCTAATAATCCTTTGACGTCCTATTAACATCATTTGCAACACGAATCTATTTAAGGGGGATTAAGTCTACTAGTGCGAACTGTATAAATGTATAATAAATCTTTTTCCTCAGACTTGATTTGATTGTGTTTTTTTAGCCCTGGTGTCGACTCATCACAACCATCTATAACTACTTCGTGGTGACTAACTTCTTCTGGATGTTCGTGGAGGGCTGTTACCTGCACACGGCCATCGTCATGACATATTCAACAGACAAGCTCCGCAAGTGGGTGTTCCTCTTCATCGGCTGGTGTGAGTACACGAATCACGCTCCGTCGGACGCTCCTTTAGCGTTAAACTGGGGATGAGTCTAACTGACGTTTATCGATTTGACTCGAGTAGTTTAGTTTACACGGCGAGCTACGTCCAAACACATTCCCCGCTTTCCTAACGCATTTCTAGCACCCTGTTTGAGTTTAGAAGTGCTTTTCAGTTGTTTCTGTCACAACTAGCATGCTAACCACGCACTTCCTGATGTATAAGTAGATGCAGACAGTACACAGTGGACTTATTTTGACCTCAAGAGCTGGTTATAACATATCCGTCGCGGGAGACAGACAAATTAGCTCAAATATTAGCCTTTTTTAAAAATTAGCCTTTAACATTTGGAGATTTTTACTCTTTTCAAAACTTAAAATACAGAATTTGTTCATTTGAAGCAGTTCCAGCGTCCTAATTATTCACCGTGACGAGTTTATAAGCGCTTTTCACAGGTTTCAGTGCCCACAGCAGAGTTTGCGCACACCGCCGCTAACAACAGCTAGCATGCTAACACTGCATCTTTGTTATTTCCTGCGCACGACCACAAACTGGATAAAGAATCGAGGCGAGCAGTTATAGCGGCGAATTTGGAGTTGAGTTCCTTATTAATTCTGACTGCGAGTATCATAGCAACCAAAGAACCAATCAGGAGCGAGGCAATCAAACCTTTCTTGAGGTCGTGGAAAGAAGGCGCCTAATTTGTCTCGTAATTAATGTTCATAGTTTGATTTATGGACACAATAGCGAAATAAAAACACCAGGATCACGTAGAGCGGGTTAATATGAACATTTTAAGACCAAAATGACGAGTCTGACAGCAGCAGTTACGGAGAGACGGGCCACAGCTTTTCAATAGAAAGTGAATTGGAGTCGATGGAGCCAGTAACGCAGCCATGATCGCTTCCTATTTGTAACCCGGTGTCTAGCGTGTTAGCTACGTCCATTTATCTGGAACGGTAGGACGGTCAGAAGGGAGTTATTAGATGTGACAACTTCGTCTGAAAGCTTTTAGAAAATTATTTGATTGCAATTTTTTAGACAAACTTTGTAATTACCTTTGCACACTTGGTTTTACTTTTGCATGATGTAAGAGTGCAGTTTTTGCCGTTTCCAGTGTGTATTTGTGACGAATATTGCAGCCTAAACGACATTAGAAACAACATTTACTATTTTTGGAACAGACTGAGGTAGCGCTTTTATTTTCCCATTTTTCCATTTCGACAGTTTTGAACTTTAAACAGCACCGACTTATTCAAACACGTCTCAAGTGTTTCTGAAGCAGCTCGAAGGAAACTTTAACTTAAGCTGGAGAACTCTTGAGAAAAACGCTTCTGTGTCTTGACTGAAGTTGCTTTGGAGTCTATAAAAAAAACTTTCTTCTCTTTTTCATTCATTCCAGACCAGTGGCGGAAGGTAACAAAGTAAAAGTAGTAAAAGTACTGTACTTAAGGAGAATTTTCAGGTATCTGTACTTTACTTAAGTACATTTTACAGCGGATACTTGTTACTTTTACTTCACTACATTTGAGAGCAGTATCTGTACTTTCTGCTCCTCTACATTTTGAACTGGACTGAAAAGTAAAAAGTACTTTTCATATAATTTGAGGAACGTTCGTGGAAACATCCTGAATAAAAATTTCAAGCTTCAGATTTGAGCAAAGAGACATAAATACACAAAATTTGTAAGAAAAAACTTAAAATTGATTTGTGTTGAGCAAAATATGTGTAATTTTGTATCAGTATTACTACATTTAACAGTTGTGTGAAGCAATTTTACTCTTAAGTATATTTTGAAATGGATGCTTAAATACTTTTACTTAACCCATTATAGACCAGTATATTTTGCCTAGACTTTTCTTTTTTTAGCCATAAAAATCATGTTAAATGAAGTATCAGCATGTACTTTTGCCTTTTTTCACACAACTGCCTCTATTTTACATATCCATCCTTACTTTTCCTTTGACGCATCGAATAACTGACTGGGAGAATCCTGCGCTCTGATTGGTCGTCTTCGAGGGACGACATAAGCACATTACCGTAATGACAGTAACATATGTCTCTGTTTTGAGACGCCGTTTGAATTTACACGAAGCACAATTGGTTGCTGAGTTACGGTGATGGAAAGTGCGCAACCGCGAGTCTATCGGCGACGATAGCACCCGACGCTATAGAGTTAAGCAGATTTTTTCATGTGATACTTTTACTTGAGTAACTTTACCTCTGTGTGTGTATCAGCTCTGATCCATCGCAAAAGAAAAATATAAAATCTGTTAACTGGACAGAACTTTGTAGCTCAGCCAGGATAGGTGTGAAATCACTCAGTAGGGGCTTGAATGACTACGCTAAGTAAGACTCTGGCACAGTGCACACTTAGTATAGCTCATTAGACCAAGCCTACAAACAGAAACTATAAAAAAAAAAAGCTGTTTTGAGTTTCAGTGTAGTTAGCTCCTCCCCTCAGACAGATATAAGGCAGAGTCCAGCGGTGATCTGACCAGAACTGAAGAAGTGGCTTGAAAGTCTTCACGTCGTACAACTTTTTGTCCAGTTTTCACATTTTTCTTTTGCTCTGTATGTATAAATTAAGCACTTCTTCCACCGCTGGCCCCGACTCTATGAATTCTCAACACACAGATGCCGCATTCTCGCACCACATAAATTACCCATCACCTTGACTTTTTTTGGTACACCCCACGCCACCCCAACGTCATGTAATTGTATAGAAAACCTTCTAACTTAATGTCATTAGGCCCCTCATATAGCTAATGGAGGCTGCGTGGATAAAAAAAAAAAAGACGGGGGAGAGTGGGCATCCTTGTCTGCATGTAGGTCAAAATAAAGTGACTCAAATGTAATGCAATGGAACAGATAATAGAAGCTGATGCAATGAGATGCCTCCTGATTAGAAGTGACAGACCAATGATATGTCAGGGAAGCCGTGATGATGAAGAAAAGAGGAAGATGGCCACGGGGGGAAAGATTGTACGTGACAATGAGGTAATGGGGGAAGAATAGCTGCTAATGGGAGCTTAAGGAAATAGAAAGGGAGATAAAAGTCCTTTGGGTAAATCCTATAAGACTGTATTGTGCGAGGAGACGTGTTCAAATGTTGCTTTGGCGTTGGATTTGTGAAATTAGATGGCGTCATGGGCTGTTACTTGCGTCCATAAAAGACGAATGTGTCTGTAATAAGGAATCGTGAACATATTAAGATTAATGAACGAGGAATAATATGTATTTGTTGTCTTTTATACTACATTTACTACTACGCCACGACCTCAGCTGTGTCTTTCAAACTTAGCTGTACAGTCGGATTTTTTTGTTCATTGACGCATGAGAAATGATCTGATTGGTCAACATTTATACTGAAATCCTTTATTCTCTCAATATCTGTGTAATAGCGCATTTGTTACCTACTTAACAGCACCTTTCATCCTTTCGTTTGCACAAAAGGATGTTAAAATGTTTATTTAACTTGTCTGCTTTACCCAGTTTTAGATCTGGAGGCACAGTAGCATTTTAATTGAAGCTGCGTGTCCTAGAGGGAAAAGAAGACAAAGTTAACGGCTAATTAAATTGGATAAGTGCAATATATGTTCAAGAGTGTTTTAAGTGTTTGTGTGTGGTGTAATTTGAAGTGTTTAGTGGAATAGTGTTTTAAAAATGCTTAACTTACCTTCTGTGTCATAACGTTCAGGAAGGAGGGACCAAAAATGCAGAACTCGGGAAGGTGTTAAACAGTATTTACAAAGGTGAACGAATAAGCAATGACGGTCGATGAGGCGAGAGTGCAGAGACCAAGACGAAGGAGAACGATACCGGTGCCGGGAAACGGGGTCGGAGGCGCGAGTGCAGAGCTGGTCCAAGGAGCCGGGGTGTGAACCCCACGAAGACACGTCGACAAAAATAATTAGACACCTAGACAAAGAATTGGCATTTTTCGATCTCGGCCGAGTGTAGAGTCCTGGCTCCTCACCCAGATCTCTGCCTCCCCCCCCGTTTTGCACGGGAGGAGCCGAGAACTCCGCCCGGCTCCAGGCTCAGACACGTGAGGGAGCGAAAGAGCAATAAACGAGGCAGGAACAAAACAGGGATCATGACAACTCCTGTATCTTGTGTCCGGGTGTTAAAGAGGTCCCTGGGGAAACAAGCTCTCTTTAAAAAGGTTCCAGGGCAGGACCAAGACGGGAAATGTGTTGGTGAGACATATTGGGCGTTTTAAATGGTTTATGGAGGTATATTCTGTGTTTGGTTTTAGGGTTTACGTGTATATTAATGTATAAAGTTTATGTGGTTTATTTGTTTTTTATGAAGGTTAGAGTTTAAAGAGCTAATGTTTCTTTTTTGAACACCCCTAGCACTTAACAAATAGTTTAATCCAGTCAGTCGGACAGTATAAAAGACGCCGAAACAATCTTACTGTTCTGCTGCTGGAGGAGACTCTGCTCCTCTAAGCCCCATCGCAAAGCACTTTGATGATTGATGGAAAAGGAATAAAACAATGTGGACCACACCTGTGCTGCTGTCAGCCCACGTTACAGTAGGCTAGGTCTAATGAGCTATGCTAAGTGAGCACTGCACCTGAGTCCTACTTAGCATAATCAGTCAAGCCCCTAATGAGTGATTTCACACCTATTGACATCCTGGATTTGCCATATTGTTCTCTTTGTGTCCTTTGTTTGCTTTGGGTCTGAGGATGGAGTTATAGAGGGGGGATAGATGATGTGTAAGGGCCTTAGGATTGTCTTTTCTCCCCTCTCAAACCATTTCTTTTCTCTGGCTAAGATCTGACCTTCACTGTCTTCAAAGGACTGGTTAGTGTCTTTGAGATGGAGGTGTACGACGGACCGGGGTCTTCACTCACTTCACTTCACTTTCGTCCCGTTGACAGATGTTATATTTGTCTTTCACTATACTTTCTCACAAGTCAGATGAGTTTAGTCCTTCGCTGATTGATTTTGCAAAAATACGCCATGTTTTTCCGTCCCCTGTGATGTTTTTGTCCCTCATAAGCTGCCATATTTGTTTAGATATGGATGGACCATACTTATCCCTGATTGAGCGGTCAAAACTCAGGGAGATCAGGGACTCACATCTTTGTACAGTATTGAATAAGTGTGTAAAAATAATTGCAAGTAAATTCAAATCTTGTTGAACTTTTGTCAGTTTATTGAACTGTGAGATTAACATTTCACTGTCATGTTTAATCACATTTGCATTTATCTTTATTCTTCTTGACTTGGGACGTGACACTTCTCTGCACTGTGAGACATACATAATTTCACCTTTTTTTTTCTTTTATATGCGATATTTTAATCAATTTGATACAATATATTAAAAATAGTTTGATTTTGACTGGAAATGTGCAAAACAGACCAGTTCATTATAAGCAGTTTGAGACGGTCCAGTGTCGTTCTCCACTTTCCTCGACATTGTTAACATCTGAATTATTCACCGTGACAAATTTAAATGTATAAGTGCTTTTCAGAGCTTTCAGGGGCGAGTTTTGTCATCACGGTAATGCTAACAACAACTGCTGTGTTTCAGACGACGTCACGACATTCCTCAGACCGATAATCTTCAATAAAAATGGAGGCAGCTAAAATGAAAACTGCTGATCAGGCTTTAGACTAAGGTTTTATGACGTTACCTTTTGAATACTTCATGGCAAACTACGACGCAATCAATCTGACTTTTGCCCCTCGTCTGGGAATACGACATCATCACATTCAACAATCTGAAAACTACCAATTATCGCGCTAACATGACACTTCCTGGTTGTAAGATTAGCCGCAGACGGGACGCGGCGGCTTCGCTTTGACCCCATCACGTGTTTGTACGACATATATCTTGACCGGGGCAAAGAAATGTAACTGTATCACGTGAACAAAATGGGACACGGCTCGTTTAATTAAAGATGTTCGAGATCACGCACAGCGGCGCTCCACGTACGCACGATCCTCGCCTAATGTATGGAACACGCCGGGAGGTCAAGAATTCCCCTCACACCGTCCATATTAGTCCTCAGCCGTATTTGATTAGCGTTCATTAGCTGGTGATAGAAGTGCGCCAGTTGGTTTGTGTCTGCGTCCTGATGCATGCTGGGATGAGGAATGCATTAAAGGCTAATTCAATCGTGGCCCTTTTTGGAGACACACTGATGTAGTAGTTGTAGTTGTTGTTGTGGACCATGTTCAGGTAATTAGCAGCAGCTCGTCGCTCACAGACCACAGACGAGTGGTCCTTGAGCTGTCGGTGCTAAACGCCTCTGGGCTTTACTTGTTTTCTTTTGATTTCTTGTTCATAGGCAAAACTAATACAAACACAGACGTTTCAGACATTTTTTTTGTTAGATGAAGATATATATCACTACACGGAGAAGGGTTTAGGACATTTCAGTCAAACTTCTGGTTGGTTTTCTCATGATGCAGCAATTTTAAACGTGATTTCGATACCAAGGAAAAAGCTTGATTTCTTGATTTTGATGCTACATTGAATAAAAAAGCGGCTCAAAGTTTTTTTTAACTCCGTGGGCTGAGATGAATGTAGATCGATGACATTATGCATAGATATAAATGTCACTCTGCAACGAAATGTTTGAAAATTGATTTTTAATATTAGGAAATAGACCGGACTGTCCTCCTCCACGTCCTGAAGTCTTCGCTCTTTTCACTACAAAAGTGAATTAAAATGGATCTCAGAGTCCCCTCACAGACCTCAGACCCCCTGGAGGGCCAACTTTGACCCGCAGGCCCCACTTTGGGAACCTCTAGAATAAAGCTACAACGTACTTGATACACTCCTGACTGCAAGAATTCACACATCTTAAGAAGGTTCTGAGTAGTGCTTCAAAATGCAAAAAGACGAAATGGGAGTGAGACAAAAAAAAAAAAAAATGAGTAAGTAATTTATTGCAAACAACCATTAAACTGAAATAGACTGTTCATCAGCCTTTAAAAGCCCAAATCTTCGCAAAAATGTGGATTTGGTATCATTTTCTGTGAGATATCCACACTGTGAGGACCTCCTGATGGCAAAGGCAAAAAGCTTTCTCTCTTTGAACGTGGTCAGATTGTTGAGCTGCTGAGGTTGGATGCAGTAAGACCGTCATTTTAATCTTCTTAATAGATCCTGTTGTAGAAATTCCACACATTTGGCCTTCTTTAGTTGTGCATTGGTCATGTTTTAGAATTAGACCTCGTCAAGTTCTGCTTTCACACATTTTCATACAGTTGCATTATAATGTGCCTTTACTTACAGAATGCTGAGTATTAAAGTGTACTGTGTAACATTATATACATGGCTCAAACAGCGTATATAAGTGAGGCCTCCGACCGCCACCAACACTCACACACACCACACTCATACTAGGCAATGTGGGCAAAGTGTCTTGCCCAAGGACACTGCCGCCCTGTGGGATATTCTCAGCGCTCTCCCGTTACTTAGATTCTGAGATTTGAACAGCTCGCATAGCCACTAATAATTTTTTTTTTTCTTACTGGTGTGGGGTGAAGTCTGAAACCTCTGATGCTGTTTATTTAATTTAAGAAAGTATAAGTCGCACCAGCCAAAAAAAAGCATAATAATGATGAAAAAAAACAATTATAAGTCGCACTGGACTACAAGTCACATTTTTGGGGGAAAGTTATTTGATAAAATCCGAGACCAAGAACAGACATTTTCTCTTTAAAGGCAAGTTATAATAATAAGAATAAAACAGAGAACAACAGGCTGAAAACATAACACATTTATATTTATTCAGCTACAAGAAGCATAGACAGAACTGAACATGTGTCTGGTCTATTAACATAAGATATTAACAGTTAATCAGAAAACTAAAGAATAAAAAAACAAGCTAAAAAGTTTACTCTGGATCTTACTCCAAATCCCGAAATTCATTGAGTTCTTCATCCTCGGTGTCACTTCTGAACAACTCGGCCAAACCTGGAGGAAGATGAAGAGCCGTTTCCTCTTCTTCGTGGCGTCAGACTCAGCAGAATACGATCTTCTTTTAGGGGCATTTTTGTTCAGTCTTTCTCAGATATCTTTTAAATTATCGTAATGTTGGTACAGGAGGAGTAGATACTGGTCCACAAGAATGGGGGGCCCTCACATAAATAACGTAGATACAGATTTGAGTGTAATAATTTCACAAAAAAGTGTGACTTGAAAAAAGTGTGACTTATAGTCCAGAAAAGTAAGTCTTCTTTATACCACAGATTGCACTGGAATCCAGTTCAAAATTAGTCTTGTGTATTTTCTGTATAGACTTGCCTCCATGGAGCTACATCTCAACAGTGATTATTACACACATTTTCTTACCTCTCTTTTTCTTTCCAGGTATTCCATGTCCGATAATAGTGGCGTGGGCCATTGGAAAACTCTATAATGAAAACGAACAGTAAGTATCCACAAAAAAAAACAAAAAAATCTGAGTTTGTTTGCTGTGTGAAAAGGTCAGTTGGACATTTTAAGAAAGCTACAAATATCGCGAACGGTGAGGCAAAAGTTATTTCACCTCTCAGCCGAGACGTAGCAAACCAAGGGACCTTTTGCAGTGAGCTCTGGACCTCCCTGAATCATCTTGTGGGACTGAATGTGCAGAGTGAAGGTGATTTTCATGGTGAGGTTTTAAAATGACGTGTTTTGTCCCGTCACATTTCTGGTCTGCTCCTCCAGACGTCACATTTTTGTTTTTTGAACCAACTTTTTGCTTTAAATACAAATGGCAGATATACAGCAATAATATTCTCACATGACGGGAAAGTATCTGTGGCAAATATTTTGAGTTAGTTTTCATCATTTAAAGGTCCTGTATTACACAAAACCGACTCTTGTGCGATATTAGCCATGTTATAATGTCGTTACCTCCTCATCTCCAAAGCTCAAAATGCTCTGTTCCACTTTGTGATGTCATGAAGTGGTAGTTTTCAAGTTAACATCTCCTTTTTTTTTCAGTAGAAATGGTCAATTCCACGTCTGAAATGATCCAAATGATTCTAGTGAAGGTGTGTGGAGTTTAAAAAAAACACAATGGAGCACTTCCTGTATTACCACATGATGACATCACAAGGTGGAACGGAGTGTTTTCTGTTGGGGAGAAGAACTCCAGCCTAGTGAATGAAAGAAAACACAACTCCAGGTCTGTTTGAGATGAGGAAACAACATTATAACATAGATCAGAGAATCGTGGAGTATGAGTCCTTTAAGTGGCAGCTTGTGGAAAAAAAGTGAGAAGAAGAATAAAAAAACACAGGAAGTAGCGCTAGATACCTCTATGTACAGCACAAAAAATACACCAAAGATCTCATCATGATCTGATTTCTGGAGTAATCAGATCGACTCTTGCATCATATAAACTGTTACGTCTAATTTAATTCGTGTCCTTCAGAACGAGGAGGTTTTGACCACGTAAATGACGCCAAAAATGGGAAAAACATGGAAGAATGAATGGGTCTTCCAAATACAACAGTTACTCCAAACCTCCCCTGCTTCACTAACACACGTCACCACCGGATTCCTCTCCAAAAATCTGATCTAATATTTGGGAAATCTGATTATTCACGTGGGTTTGACAGGCCACGTAAATGCTCCAAGTGAAACCATCTTTGGACAACGTGCTTAGTGTGAGCTCGTACTGTTCGCTCGTATCTATTCTGCAAAATGGACTTTTCAGAGGTTTGAACAATCCTGCAGTTGTTTTCTTCTCACTGACCATTTTGAAGTTGTATTTGTGGTGATTCGTGCATGTTTGAGCAATCTTTAATCGCTTATTTTCAAGACGATCCCTGTTCTCCCCACCGCCACCTTCATACGCCCACTTCGTTCTTCTATTTTATTTTCTTAACCAGCGAGACACATAGGATTCAATAGCGTCACGTTATCGTTTTGGTACATATTCTTAAAAATCCGCTATTCGCTCCATAGCTGGGTTAACAGTTAGACGTCTTTTTGTTGTGTGGACGGTTACGCCGATGTTCGCTCCCATTTTCGCACCATAGTTTTCAAACAACGGACATCACCTGCTTCTTTTATTAAGCTGTTTGAGAAGAAGATTGCTGTTTAAGATGTGCAAATTACACTGCCCGGCCAAAAAAAAAATAGACGTTGTCACATATGTAGCGGTGTATGTAAAGGTCATTTCATAACGTGATAAGCAACATTACTCAAGTTATGTTATTAAATGCTTTAGACAAGTTTAGTTTTTTGAGAAACACTCCAGGCGATGCAGTAACGTCATGGAGACAAGCAGGTGGAGGACGTTCCACCAGAAAAGTTTGATCGTGCGACAGGATGTGTTTCGTTAAAGCCGTTAAAGCCGACCTGCAGTTATAATCTATGACCCCGTGGATCATTATGTAATACACTGCATGGACAAAAAAAAAAGGTCGCCACCTGGATTTAACTAAACCAATAGGTACGAACTTATAGGTGCGAGTCAGGTCTAGGTTGAGCTCAAAAAATGAGGTCACCTGACTCCCTGAACATACTGAACGACCAGGTTATTCCATCAGTCGATATTTTTCTTCCCTGATGTCTCGGGCATATTCCAAGATGACGATGCCAGGATTCATGGGGCTCAAATAGTGAAAGGTTCAGGAGTGGTTCAGGAGCAGGAGACACCACAGAGTCCAGACCTTAACCCCATTGAGGATCTTTGGGATGTGCTGGAGAAGCTTTGTGCAGCGTCAGACTCGACCATCATCAATGCGAGATCTTGGTGAAAAATGAAGCAACACTGGATGGAAATAAACCTTGTGACTTTGCAGAAGCGAAATCGAAACAACGCCACAGCGAATGCATCAAAGCTAAGGACGGTCCAACGGATTATTAGAGTGGGTGACCTTTTTTTTGGACAACATAATGATCCATGGTGCTCCACGTAGATTATAACTATAGAGCACAATATGTCCGCTTTAAACTCTGTCTCTCTCTTTTAGGTGCTGGTTTGGCAAAGAACCTGGAAAATACATGGACTATATTTACCAGGGACCTGTTATCCTAGTACTTCTGGTGAGTATAGACACGGCACTTCTGTCCTTGTACTTGTTCCGTGTATATTTCTGGGCCAAAAACAGCCCCTGACACAGATACTAAGAAATGTGTCAGTGAACTGTGGCAACTTCCACTTTTACAGGGGAGGTAATGTGAGTCTCATCATAGTCACCTCCAGGACAGCGCTGAACTTCTAACAAACTTTAAGGCGTGATGTTTTGAAAAAAGGAATCTTAAGTCATTCTTCTAGGGTTCTGTTGAAAAGTACATAGAAGAAATATACACTTAAAGGTCCTATATTACGCAAAATAGACTCTTGTGAGCTTTAAGTCATGTTATAATCCTCAAAAACAGACCTAGAGTTGTGTTTTGTTTCATTCACACATGTTTGAGTAACACTTTATTAACATCTCCAAAACTCAAAATGCTCCGTTCCACCTTGTGATGTCATGAAGTGGTAGTTTTCAAATTAACAGCTACTTTTTACCTTTAGTTCACTACAGATTGGCAATTTTCATCCCTGGAATTGCCAAATGATTCAAGAAATGAAGGTGTGTGGAGTTTAAAAATACAACGGAGCACTTCCTGTATTACCACATGATGACATCACAAGGTGGAACAGAGTGTTTTCAGTTTGAGAGAAGAAGAACTCAGCCTAAATCTGCAGAGTTTGTGTGTTAAGACCTGGAGTTGTGTTTTGTTTCATTCACACATGTTTAACTCTCAAATCCTGCATATTTAGGCTGAGTTCTTCTCTCAAACAGAAAACACTCTGTTCCACCTTGTGATGTCATCATGTGGTTATACAGGAAGTGCACTGTCCACTGTGTTTTTAAACTTCCTACATCTTCACTAGTCATTTGGATCATTTCTGCTTAGGAATTGCCAATCTGTACAGAACTAAAGGTGAAAGGAGCTGTTAACTTGAAAACTACCACTTCATGACATCACAAGGTGGAACGGAGCATTTTGAGCTTTGGAGATGTAGACAGACTAATAATATGTTACTCAAACATGTGTGAATGAAACAAAACACAACTCCAGGTCTGTTTTTGAGGAGACAACAACATTATAACACGACTTAAAGCTCACACGGGTCAATTTTGGACCTTTAAACTGTAGCTCCCCCTTCTGGATGGCAGTTGAAACTTCATGAAACAGACGAATACCTTCTAAACTCTTTCCGCCAACATTATAAAGATCTAACGCTCCATTTTGTACAATATCCTTTTTAATGACGCCAGGAGCAGCTGTGTTACCTCCAAAGGTCAAAAAGGGTGAATCACAGCGGACAGTTGCGTCTTCGTGCAGAGGAGGAGCGCTAATGGTGCCCCTCGCCCCTGCGTCCCCGGTGTGGAGGTGGTTCGGAGTCTGTGCCCTCTTCCTCCTCGCACGCTCTCGCTCTTTTTTTATAATGAGCAAAGTTTGTCCGAGCTCGAGTATTCTGCACGCCTTCGACGCCAATTACCTCCTCCTCCTCTGTGTTTTTCTCGCTCAGATAAACTTCGTGTTCCTGTTTAACATCGTGAGGATCCTGATGACCAAACTGAGGGCGTCGACCACGTCAGAAACCATCCAGTACAGGTGAGTGGGGCTGAGCGTGGACGGTATGAAGAAAAAAGTAGTAAAGTAGTAAACTGCCCTGCATTTAAAACGAACTGTAGAGTAGTTAGAGTAGTGGTGGTAGCAGTGTGTGTAGTAGCAGTAGTAATAGTAGAGGCAGTACTACATGACCTATATATACGAAGAGGAAGGTGGAAAATAACACAAATTCCTCTGTATTTTTCCAATAATAATAATAATAATAACAGTGTTGAATTAGTGATATTTAAAGCCCCAACATGTAACTTTTTATCTGAAAAATAAACTAAAATCAAAGCATGTCTTTTTTCATTTTGGTTTTTACCGTACTGTGAAGATCCTTACTATGAGCGGGCTTGCATCTCCACAAACCTGACTCTTATTTAGATGTAATATTCCACAGTATGGCATAAAACATATTCAGTGTTATATAAGACACACACACATGTAGCATATACACATAAAATGAAATAGAAACACACAGAAAGAAGTATATGTACTAATACAATTAAATGAAAGAAAAATAATAAAATAAAATGAAATAAAATAAAATAAAATAAAATAAATAAAATAAAAATAATAATAAGATAGTACTATAATGAAATGAGATTAAAAATAAAGCAAGTAAAATTAAATACAGGGTTCTTTCTTTCTGTGTCTTTGGTCATTATATTTACAGTGAGGCAAATAAGTATTTGAACACCCTGTGATTTTGTTAGTTCTCTCACTTAGAAATCGTGGAGGGGTCTGAAATTTTCATCTTAGGTGCATGTCACTGTGAGAGACATAGTACATCAGTCAGTTCCAGAAACCTGACTGATCTAGAGAAGATCTGTGTGGAGGAGTGGGTCAAAATCCCTCCTGCAGTGTGAGCAAACCTGGAGAAAAACTACAGGAAACGTTTGACCTCTGTCACTGCAAACATACCAAATATTAACATTGATTTTCTCAGGTGTTCAAAGACTTATTTGCAGCAGTAACATACAAATAAATTATTTAAAAAATCATACAATGTGATTTCCAGATTTATTTTTTTTAGATTATGTCTCTCACAGTGAACCTGCTCCTAAGATGAAAATTTCAGACCCCTCCCTGATTTCTAAGTGGGAGAACTTACAAAATCACAGGGTGTTCAAAGACTTATTTACTTCACTGTAAATACACATACACACACACATACACATACACACACACACATACACACATACACATACACACATACACATACACACACATACACATACACATACACACATACACACATACACACATACATAAATGTGAGCAAAGAGAAAAACTTGATCCGCACTAAGTCAGGCACTATAGTTTTCCAGTAGTTTGCATTTTATATTTCTTTTAAATATGGGTAACGAGGCAGACTGTTTAATATCAATGTTTAATTCATTCCATATCTGTGGACCTCTACAACACTAAAGCTGGTACATTTTAACTTTCTAAATTTCCCTTTTAATAGGCGTCTTGTATTGTGCTGATGAGAGGCTGAGTGCAGTGGGATAAAGTCACACAATCGACTGTTTGTGGACCACACTATACTTTATACCAGGGGTGGGCAAACAACGGCCCGGGGGCCACATATGGCCCGTTGGACTTATTAATCAGGCCCACCGAATGTGATCAAATTATGGTGCACTTCAACTACATCAACCTTGTATTTCTCTTATTCTCTTATCAGCCCTTCTACAAAAATTAGCTTATCAAAGAAAAGAAAAGTGGATAGTGAGCGCTGTTTAATACAATAACAAAATATTTTTTCACCGCAGTCCGATCAAAGTACCAAGGCTGGCATTCAAATTAGCAAAAACCTTTCTCTGAAGGTGAGTTTTTAAAAGAATGCATTTGGAAAACAATTTGTACAAAGAGCCTTGTATATTCATGTTTGCTACATGTTACAGGCCAAATCTCTAATGTGATATACACATATATATACATCCTGGTCCGGCCCCTCTGTCAAATTTTAGATCCCATTGTGGCCCATGTGTCATAAAGTTTGCCCACCCCTGCTTTATACTCTGTCATATACAGTATATTACTTTTGGGACACTTTAGGAGGCCATATCTGTGGAAGAGTGGATGTGTCGGAGAGTTTGGCGAGGACCAGGTGATTGTCCTTATGGATTTCTTTTGTAAAACCTGAAGTTTTGCAGTGGAAGTGGAAAAGGTTTTGCACCAGATCACATTGCAATAATTTAGGTGAGTC
Source organism: Periophthalmus modestus (assembly GCA_019594935.1). NCBI lineage: Eukaryota > Metazoa > Chordata > Actinopteri > Gobiiformes > Gobiidae > Periophthalmus > Periophthalmus modestus. The sequence continues at coordinate 24,828,795 of JAIEZT010000026.1, read as the reverse complement.
TCAAACAAGGATCTATATAGTGTCTGCAGAGCTTTCAATGGAAGTGACGTGTTATTTTAAGGAGTAGGCCGACAATTTTGGATATTTTTTTAACCAGCTCATCAATGTGTTTTTTAAAATGTAAAGACTGTCCAGTATACATCCCTAAGAATTTAGTAGAGTCGACTTGTTGGATAACTTCACTGGCTTTATATCTGTCTGGCAAGAAGGTGATAAAAAAGGTTTTTCTCATATTTAAGGACAGTTTGTTGCATTTGAACCAAGTATTTACCTTTACCAAATGTTAATTCAGAAGTTTCTCTAACTGGTCCAGGTTTTTATGTGAAAAACAGCTCGGCTCCAATTCACTTTACACTGGTAAACTGCGGCCCTTCTCTCTGTAACTGCTGCTGTCAGACTCGTCATTTTGGTCTTAAAAATCTTAAAATTTTTGGTCTTAATAAGAGTATTAACCCGCTTTACATGATCATGGTGTATTTATTTCACAATTTTGTCCGCAAAATAACAGCCTTTTTTCCCGAAGTGAGAGCGACTTCAGGGAAAGAAGATTGATTGGTTTAATTGACAGCGTTGCCGTGGATAGGAAGGGGCGGGACAACAACAGCCTTCAACAGCCTCACTCCTGATTGGCTCTTTGGTTGCTATGATACTCACAGTCAGAATTCCAAATAAGGAACCGGGCTCCAAAGCTTCATTTGACTTGAGCTGAACGTCATACTCACTTTGTCCACTTCTTTATACAGTCTATGATCCACGGTGAGGCACATTTCCGTCTGTTTGTCCCAGGACAGCCGAGGCTACAGAGGCAGTTTAAAAACACCACAGTGAGGCCGTGATATGAACAATGAAAAACTGGTTCTCATACTGTATGTAAAATCTTTCATTTAGTCGTTTACTCAACTGAAAAGAACAAATGAGAGGCTTGTGTATGCATCATTACGTTTAAATTGTTCTTTAATTTTATACAAATATCTCCTCAAAGAACTCCCGCAAACATCACAGGCCCGTGGTAATAGGAATGAAATCAGGCCCGACGCACACGGCTCGCATCAATTATCCTCTGCTGTTTCCAGGTTGAGCTGCAGGCCTGTAATTATCATCTGTCTGCAATTCAAACACACACATTACAATGATGATACCGTTTTATGTTCATGTCTTCTACAGGCAAATGTTCACCCAGTACTCTACTCTCTCCAGTACTTGTAGAAAGAGGTAGGGTCGTCAGAAGTATTGAAAATCAGATACTAATCAATACTGAAACTAGTATCGAAGCTTGATACTTATTTGAGCAGGTATCGACACAAAAAAAGTCACATTCACAGGACAGAAATGAACCTTTCCTGAATAGCTCTAGAATAATCATGAGCTGATCAGGACAAGTATAAGACACATAGACCAGTATACGCCCATGGACAGGGCCGGTCCCAGCTTTCAGGGGGCCCTAAGCTGAATTTGTCTCTGGGGCCCCCGACAGCAGATGGCTCCTGGTTCCCCTATTGGTGATTGTCATTATGGGCCCTGCTTGTAAGCTGGGCCGGCCTTGCTCATGGACCACTATGGAAACTCCCTGGACAACTCTTACACAGATATAAGACACATGGGAACATAAAAGGAAGTACTACCACTTCATGTTGAAAATCACATTCTATTGTCGAAGTAAAGAGTGTTTTCTTAATGATCATGGTGGTATCAGAATCAGTATCGAGTCTATTCGTTGGTATTGAAATCGAGACAACACTAGGCCAGAGGACTAGTAAGGAAATAGTTAAAGACGCTGTACCTGATTTTTATCTTAAAATGTGAACAACAGATCTAGGTCATTTTAAGTCTATAGCGTCTGATGCTAGATCCTGATGCTGGTTGCAGACTTTCCATCACTGTAACTCCGCAACCAATTGTGCTTCATGTAAATTCAAACGGCGTCTCAAAGCAGAGACATGGGGCTCTTTAAATATGTTACTGTCATTACGGTAATGTGCTCACGTCGTCCCTCGAAGACGACCAATCAGAGCGCAGGTGCCGCCGGGATTCTTCCAGTCACTTATTTTATGTGTCAAAGGAAAAATACGGATGGATATGTAAAATAGTAGTAATAGGGTAGTTGTGTGAAAAAGGCAAAAGTACATGCTGATACTTCCTTTAACATGACTTTTATAGCTAAAAAAAGAAAAAAAAAAGTCTAGACGAGCTATACTGGTCTATAATGTGCTCAGTCCTTAGAGCCCCATGCCTCTGCTTTGAGACGCCGTTTGAATTTACATGAAGCACAATTGGTTGCGGAGTTCCGGTGATGGAAAGTCGGCAACCGCGAGTCTATCGGCGGCGATCTCACCCGCCGCTATAGGGTTTAACAGTTTGCAGTGGTCCAAATTGATTCCTTCTTTACCTTATGCACTCTGACTGTCTCAATTATTCACCACGATTAGTTTACAAGCACTTTTCACAACTTTCAGAGACCAGTACAGATCATGGAAAAGCTAACTAGCATGCTAAAAGCTGATTATCCAAACAATAAAATGGTTTATAATTAGATATTTTGACCTCAAGAGCTGCTTATACTGGGGTAAGACCAGGGGCGGCGCCAGGGAGGGGCTTGAGGGGGCAGTAGCCTCACCTACAAAGACTAATGCTCCCTCATAACTCTCCCAAAGATGTTTGCCCCAAAATGGTAGGGCGGGTTGGATGGGGGGTACGCTCCATTGTTAAAAGGCTCTATATTAACATGTTAAGTGAGCACCCACATCGAAGACCTTAGCGCCCCCTCAGCTCCTTTAAGACGAGGCGTGGAACAAATTACCTGTTGCATCATAATTGAAACTGTTAAGCTCTTTCCAATTAAATATTACGCTGCTTAGTAATGGGAACGAAATCAATCTTCCACAAACGGCTCAGGCCAATTTTCATTTTAATGTTTCTAAATTGAGCCATTGGGCCTTAATAATCATCTTGTCTGTGAATTAACGTCATAGATCATAATCATATCGGTTTCATTATGACTTTATGCCTTTCAAATACTTTTATCTCATATCGAATTTACTACTATAATATCCTCTGGGAAGACTGAAGTACCACAACTATTACTAAAGGTTTTGATCTGAGTTTGAGCTGATTTGAGTTAATTAGACCCTGGGGCGGCAGTGGCACAGTGGTGAGAGTGTCGACCAACTTGAAGGTAAGTGGTTCAATCCCGAATCCGATTAGTGTCCATGTATATATTTTGTGCAGATTAATGTGTACTTCTTCTGGAACATATCCTTAAGTATGAAAAGGAGTGGGAAGAAGAAAACGTATTAAATCCCACCCTGTTTGTGTTTTTAAAACGGCTGTATCCTATTTTTATCCACATGGAGTTGAGTATAATCTGCATACAGCTAACCTGCTAGCCGGCACGTTCCAAACAGGAAGTGGCGCGCTTCCAGCTTCATTGACATCAGCTCCAGTCGCTCCTCTCTTTGTAACTGCTCATCAAATGTTCGTATTAACCCGCTCTACATGATCCTGGTGTTTTTATTTCGCTATCGTGTCGTTAAATCAAGACATAAACGTTAATAACAGACAATTCAGGTGTCTTTTGCCTGAGTTAGCGACAGGTTTGATCGACAGTATTGCTAACGCGCCCGTCATTCGCCATGACGTCGGACCCCGCCACTGACCTCCCATTGACTTCCATTCATTTTAGCAGTAACAAATATGGCCCATGCCTACAGCATGGGTTGCTTGGATAGTGGAGTCTGTGCAGGGGGCTTCACGCACAAGTTCAGCAAGACAGTTAGCAACGCCCAGGCACTCATCGTTGCAGAAGCAATAGGCCCTACGCCCTGTAGAGTCTCGGGCCTAATAAATAAAGTTGCTATGTGCTGCAGCTTAGACTGTTGTACCTGTAATTTACTGCTATAATAAATGACATACTGCTTCCATTATTCTGTCGTTTGCTCAGTTCTTATAGTCAAATCACAATTGCGTCAGAATAAGTAACATTTGAAGTCATAAACATTAAACACATCATATTGATTTAAAGGTGCACTATGTCACTTTTTGTAGAACACTGGTCCATCCAGTCTTACTATTACTCATTTACTCATAATGTAAACATATTTTTGGATGCTTGCATAGTTTATTTCAGTTGAGCCCAGGACTGGTGTTAGCTCTGGGGGTTTGGTGTCACTATTTAGGAGGCTTCCTCGCCCGACTCGTCCGTGTCGATGTCAAGTAGTGGCAGAGCGTCGCGGGAGATGGCGTAGTCGACCATGTTGGGGAGACCAGAGATGACACAACAGTTGAGAGCGCTCCTGCGGATGTCCATGTCACAGACAACGCTCCACCTGTCCAGCAGGGGGTCATAGGCCTCCACAGTGTACGTGGTGAAGCTGTTAAATCCCCCCACAGCAAAGGTGCGGCCGTTCAGCACCTCGATGCCAAAGTTACTGCGAGAGGTGAACATGGACGCCACGGGATGCCAGGAGTCTGTGCGTGGGCTATAAGCCTCCAGGCGCACATTCCCATCAAAGCCTCCAACCTACATCAGAGAGGAGACAGCTTAGTGAAGTGGTAATTTAATACTACTATCTGTCAAGGCTACTGTCTAACATATAATTCTACACCCTCTGACTCTGATAGAGTGCAATCTGGATATGTGCTAAAATGAGCTTTACTTAATCAGGTTCAGCACAAACATCCTCCATCCTATAAACAGCAGAGTTTAGAGGTGAACAAGAGAAATTAAAGTCGCAAGCGGCATTGAAGGACCCTTGCGGGCCAAAGCGCACAAGTTTGGCAAGACAGTTTGGCTTTGCCCATGCACTCATCATTGCGGAAGCGTGCCATTCGCCATGACGTCGGGACCCGCCACTGACCTCCCATTGAATTCCATTCATTTTAGCAGTAACAAATATGGCCCATGCCTATGGCATGGGTTGCTAGGATAGTGTAATCTCGGGCCAAAAACTAGACTGAGCCAAGTGGAACTGTACCACGGAGGATACACTGACGATCTGGCGACAAGTGTCGGATCCTTGGTTCCTTTGTACTCCCGAGGTGCAGGCTTGATCGCTCATGAGCTGCAGGTGTGTAGTGGGTGGTACCAGAGTCTCCGCCCAGCTTCAAGGACACAGAAGGAGAAAGACAGCACAGAAACACAGGGACAGACTGGGATCCTGACACTCCTAGAACGATAGGTTATGCTATGGGTAACATCACACTCCCCTAGTCCTCTTTTCTATACAGTCTGTGGTTTTACCCCAGTACAGATAGTCTGTATAAGCAGCTCTTTTTATTATAAAGCACTGTATCCTGCTGAGAATCAGGAAGTGCACTGTTAGCATGTTGATAGTTACCGCACTGGTGAAATTCTGCTCAGGTCTGGATGAAGGAAGTGAGAGAGTGCACAGATATGAATAGCTTAAAGGTCCTAAATCAGGGGTGTCCAAATTTTTCTCATTAAGAGCCACATATAAAAACACAGACAAAGCTGAGGGTCGATCGAGGGCCATAGACTCGTCACCAACACAGTGAATACTTCAAATCTGTGTTATTATTACTAGTTATACTGAAACACTTGACCTTTATTCATGCTCACATCTTCAGTGGGACACATTAAATATTTTATGGCCTTGTTAAAGTAGATTTTAAGAAATGTACAGTAAAAAGTACAGTTCAAGGTAATATGGGCCAATTCACCTGGAAGCTTGAGGGCCAAGAAAAATTGGTCTGAGGGCCACGTTTGGCCCCCAGTCCACAGCCTTTATCCATGTTATAATGGTACCTCCAAAACAGACCTGGAGTTGTGTTTCGTTTCATTCACACATGTTTGAGTAACACTTTATTAGTCAGCTCAAAATGCTCTGTTGAAATGATCCAAATGGTTCTAGTGAAGTTGTTCAGAGTTTAAAAACACAGTGGAACAATGTTTGTGAGGAGGAAACAACATTATAGCATAGATCAGAAAACAGTCTAACATGGGCTTTTTCATGAGGATAGAGCATTACTGGGATTCACATGGCATCACAACATTTTAAATACTAATAATATTGAATAGAGATGGAGGGTATGATTTGGATTTTGGTCAGAATACGGCACGCTCCAGGGTCCAGTCTTTAATAGAACTAATCAGGTTCAACATTTGCGACTTCAATTCAATTAATCAATAGTAAAACTCTCTCTCGTCCCCATCTGGGAGTATGACATCATCACATTTTAGGATCTGAAAAGAAAAACCTACCAAATTCACTTTCATGACCATATCTGATGTTTGACTCAGAGATGTTTTTGCAGTTCAGGCACTTACCCATTTTGGTTTGTTTTGGACCTGTCAATGATGTTTTGAAGACCGTCCTTTGAGATAAGTGTTGTAATGGGAGCGAGATAGCCCAGCGTGAGCCCCCTCTTCGTGTTGTTTCATTGCGTTTCAGACCGGACTGTGTGGGCCTTCTGAGTTGGCACTTCTTATTACTCTGTCAAGTGTGTTTTTGCACCGGCGGCTCGGGTGTTATTTACGGGCCCGGCGGTGTCAGGGGGTAGGCTGCGGAGATGGCACAACCAGCCCCGGACAGCCTAAACGGAGTAAAATGGGACAGATGAGCTGACAGAAGGTAGGGAGTGGAAGGCAGAGAGCGTGGAGGAGTGGTTATATTGAACAAAGGAGAGAAAAAAGTCTGATTTCAGCGTAGGCAAAAACAGAAATAGATATTATTGGACCTTGAATACAGTACGTAGACTCAAAATATGAAACTTCAACCCTGTTTACACAAGCACTGTACCAGATTTTGAAGCTCATCGAGGTTAGAGCAGGTGTAGCGGCGAATTTAGAGCCGATTTTCATATTTGGATGGAGTTCTGACCTCGAGTATCATAGCAACCAACGAGCCAATCCAGAGAGAGGCTGTTGAAGGTAACTTCTTAGCAACTTAGCAACTCTGTCAAGAAAAACTTGTTGCTAACGCGTGTGGGAGTGACCTCTTTGTCTGTTATTAATGTTCATATCTTTAGTTACAGACACAATAGCAAAATAAATCACCAGGATCATGTAGAGAGAGTTAATACAAACATTTTAACCAAAACGATGAGCCTGACAGCAGCAGGTACAGAGAGAGGGGCTACGCGCGGCGAGCAGGTTAGCTATGTCCATTTATAAATACAGTCTATGGCAGGGGTGGGCAAACTACGGTCCGGGGGCCACATACAGTCCGTTGGGCTTAGTAATCCGGCCGGCTGAAGGTGTCCAAATTATGGCGCACTTTAGCTACATCAACCTTATATTTCTTTCTTATTCTCTTATCAGCCCTTCTGCAAAAATTAGCTTATCAAAAAAGAAAAGTGGATAGTGAGCGCTGTTTTTTAATTTTAATTTTTTTTTTTAAACCCCATTGTGGGCCATGTGTCAAAATGTTCACCCAACCCTGGTCTATGGTCTTGTCCCAGTACAGATACATTGTATAAGCAGCTCTTGAGGTCAAAATGAATCTGTTGTGCGCTATCTCGTGTAGTTATAAAGCATTTTAGTGTGATCTTAGCATGGTAGCCGTTGTTAGCTTATAGTTAGCTCTTATAAATGAATAATTAGGAGGTTCAGAAAGCATAATGTCAATGAGGAGTAACTTTAGACCACTGCAAACTGTTTAAAATGAATTGAAGCGAACACTGAAGTGAGTAAAATCCGAGTGTGGTGCATCCTGGGAACTCTACATTTAAACTGAAGCGCTGCTAAATATATTCTTGACTTCCCTGTTAATTTAAACTCCCTTTTCTGCTCCTCTTTGTTTGAAAAGCGTTGATTTTCAAGGATCTGGCAAACACACTTTTTCACTTTGAGGCTCTAAGCACCAGAGCCAACGAGATTTGCAGTTTATGTTTGAATAGTAGGATTTTGTTCACATTTTAAAAAGGCCTATGTACTGACTAACTAATACAACAACTGCATGTATTTCAGAACATGTTTGTACCGACCTAAACTACAGGGTTAGCAGTTTTTATTTGATTGTTGCCGACCTACAAAGCCCAGAATGATATCTCCCTGTATTTTTTTACACATAGGGATATCCGCCTGGTCCCAACGCCCACCGTCGCACCTCGAGCCAGGCTCAAACACAACCGTCCAATCAGATTTGTGTATTTCAGTGATGCATGTGAAACGAAGGAGCTCATTGGCCGCACCATCCTCAGTGTTTTCCAGTATCCTGTGATTTTTTTTTCCTCGTAAGCAGCCATATTTGTTTTGATACAGACGAACCATGTCTGTCCCTGATTCGCTAATCCACCTGTCAATCACACCCATCTGACAGATTCATGCGTGACCAGACTTCTTCATAAAGTACTGAAGGTGTGAGTGTGTGTGCTGGATCCCAGGCAGATTTCATTCCGGTTTTGATTGGACTGTGACTGATCTTGCGGTGATACTAAGCACTAGCCTCCACTGGAGCTGTGTGAAGTGCAACTTTCATTCACACAAAACAGGAAATTCCACAGAACCGACGTAAGAATCCCATTAAATCTGCACCGTCGATTGTCTGTGCTCTTCCTTCCTGTCAGGTTGCACTTGCACATTCAAATCCACTGCCAAGTACAACACAAAATGGTCATAAAAGGGGCTAAACGGGATTTGATTACAGCAGCAGCAGCGTGGATGACGGAAGAGGCGAGGTACAAGTATGTTGCTATGACGACAAAACAGGCCCCTGGTTACCTCTTTCATCTCAGAAAATAGATAAAGCCCTTCAAAATAAGAGCGCATGAGAGAGAAGTTCAAGTTTCCAGTGTGATAGGCCTATGTTCCGTTTAAAGAGCAATTTAAGATGATCTGTTTGGCTCTAATGCGCCGTGTGTTTAAAATGAAACATATCTCGTTTATAATTGTCTCAGTACATGGGGGCAGCATCTTTCTTCTGCTTTTTGTGTACAAAAATATAGGATGAATTCAAGTAAAGTGGGACGATTAAGCATTTGAGTGAAAACTAAAGAGTCAGCCATCGGTTGTGATCTTAAGGTGTAGCTCCAAACCCTGTGTCTACAAAACCATAGTTTTGTTTGGTCCGAGAGCATCGCAGTCAGTTTGTCGTAACGTCAAATAAGTCACATTTACACATGTGAGAACAGCAGTAACATGTCAGATTGTGAGCATGAATGAAAGAGCTGCCCATCCAACTGAAGCAGTTTACACACATTTTATTTGTTCTGAATTATATTTTGTGCTTGACGTTTTGAAGCATGATCAGGATGTTATGAACATATATGGATTTATAATTCTAAAGATACATTTTTTGTCAAATTTTTGTCGACAGTCATAAGTGGGACAGTCATAAATGGTGTTTTTGAATGAAGTTTAGCCTAAATACTTCTGAATACATATTGTGTAGATAAAATAATGTCAGGAATGTCCATGTAAAGTTAAAAAGAAAAAGAAAAAAAAAAGAAAAAAAAAAAACTCAATAAACCAGGTCCATATAGCGGAGCCTATGGACACACACTGACTCTTTCAGCTCAGAAACATGTGAGCGGCTCTTTGTCCTGAGCCACTGTGGCTCTGTGAGCACTATCACAGCTGTGTTTAATGTGAAAAATGATTTTCACTCACTCAGTGCTGATACAGATTCTTGGTCATCCAAGTGAAAATTATATTTTAAAACTTTGTTAAGTGTTTTTACCCAAACAAGATTGATTTTGACGACATCTAGTCCCCAGTTCAAAAGAGTCAGTTCTTTTTTGGGTCACAATAACATGTATTTTCCAGCCCAAGAACATGAGTAGATACATCTGCTTTTATGCAGTTCATACAGTCAATGGGAATCCCCGTTCTTTTTTAACTGTCCCAGTTTACCTTAGTGTCCCACTAAGTGTCCCTCGACTCAGGGGCGAGGAGTTTTTGGGACATTTCCAGGCCTGGCTGTGGGCATAGGTGGTCGCCTAGGCCACCTGGTGGAGAAGACACCGAATTGCAGTCATAAAAAAATACATTAATAAAAAAATAATAATAATAAATGTTCCAATACAGTTAAGTAAAAGAATAAATCTGGCACCATCAGAAATCTCCCCTCGGGCACCAATAAAGAGATGAAGTTTTACCGTGTACTCAGTAAACAGTGTCCACCGGTGTATGAGTCTGTGAGTGAATGTTCCTTAATGTAAAGAGTTCAGAGTGCCCTTTGGAGGTAGAAATGTGCTGTATCAATTTGATATTTGATCTTTCTTGAATCTCAGACATGACGTCTCAGCTCTGTTTAAGTCGACGTTTATGAGACTGCAGCAGTGTGAGGTCACGGTCAGTGTGCACAGAGCAGCTTTAACGGCTTCAACCTGAGGTGTTCAAAATGGTTCTTATATAAAAAGTACGTTAAGGGCAAAAATATATATAAAGATAGAGTTATCCAAGTCCGTCAGTATCGCCCACTCCTGCCTCAAGGTGATGAAGCTCGTGGCAAAAGTGAAGTTTTCATTTGAATAATGTACAACTGTAAAAGAAATACCATAAAATGCACTAATTTTCAACAATACTGAACCGTTTTTAAAAAGTGTAGATCACAAATCTTAAATTTATCATTGAATTCCAATGAGACGTAAATGAAACGATTTTGAGTGATGTGCAAGCTACAAATCTTTATCATTAAATGGTACATTGATTGAAAGAGTCACCACCTGTAAATATCTTCGGTTTTGACTTGAAGAAAACTTGTACTTAAAATATATATATCTCAGAATTATGTAAGACTTTAAAATCAAATTGATCATTTTATTTCAGAAACAAATCTTGTATCCTATTGAATTACAGAAAAGAAATGGTTCAGGCAAAAAAAAAAAACATTTCTGTTCTGGATTATGTAGATATAATCCATCTGCAGACTCCAGCCTCTACTTTAAATCTTCAGACTGACTCTTTCACTCAGCTCTTTGTTTCATAACAGGTGATGATTTAAACCCATCTCTGTTCACTCTATGAAAAAGCAGGTTGTCCATCGCATCTGTCAGAAGAACAGCTCTGTATAAATGTATTTATAAGAGAATACTTCATAGACTCAATATCTCACTTGTTTGCTGAACTTTGATTTGAGAACTTTTAATACAAGATCTCATGATTGTCCACGGCTGCAGCAGAACTGAAACGGGAAAAAAGCTTTTGGTTATTTTCCTTCCCAAAAATGAAACACATTTCAAGGACGTGAAAAACTGGACACACCGTTGCCACTAATGCACTTTAATAATGTGGTGATAAACATTTACACTCACACCTGCTCCTGTTTTTAAAGTTTTAAATGGATCTATGTGGTTATTAGTTTAGTTTTGTTTGTATTGTTCTGTATTTTAGGGCGTTTAGGAAAAAGAGAGTCTGTCTCTCATTGGGCTCTCCCTGTATAAATAAAGATAAACAAAATGAATAAAATTGCGTCATTGTGGTGATATTTATTGTATAATTGTTGCACAGATTTGCATTTTTCAATAAAAGTCATTGTTTCTAGGCTACTGTTTATGAAGAAGTTTTATTTTGAAAAGCACAAAGCATTTAACAGACAGAAGTCGTAAATTCACAGTAGTGGGTCTTAAAAATAAAAATGCTAAAAAAAAGTAAAATGCTAAAAAAAGTAATGCTAAAGTACAATACACATTGAATGACATCCACATTGAAATGACATTTACTGTTTAAAATTACATTATGACTTTGATCCACAAGGGAAATAACTTGGTTGGTCCAATTTTTTTTTTTTTTTTTTTTTTTTCAGGTTCACTTTGTAAGTTTTTCTCCATAGAAATGTTATTGTTTGCTTAACCTGGAATGTTCCACCATGCTGCATTACACTTATTCATCTCGCATTTTTTTTGATTTACAGATGTTTGTATCATTCAAAAGTATCTCAAAAACATGACATGTGTATTAAATGTATTCTACTATTCAGCTGGCTTGCCTCTCCACAGATCTTGGCACGCTAGCTAGCGCCCAGGGTCACAAAGCTAACAGACACTTTTATTAAAATCAGAAAACATAAAATAAACAACATATTAAAATTTTTTAAAATCTAATTAATTAAAACTAAAACTACCCAATTATTGTTTTATATATAATATTTCACCTTCAGTTTGTGGAGTTTTATTATTTATTATACCTCAAAATTAGCATTAGCGTTAGCACAGAAGTGTCTCTGGTGAAGTGTTCATTTTATTTGTTTCGTGTTTAACATATTATCAGCGGCATCCACCTGCGCCTCTCTGTCCACTGTGTGACCCCAAACCCGCTAACCTCTGACCTCTGACCCCTAACCCACCTGCAGCTCCTTGTCCACTGCCTCATCTTTAAATATTTCTTTATTTTAGCGTGACTTTGCAAAAACCTGATAGAGATTTCATTGGACAGGAAGTAGTGCCGCTTACAGTGAGGTCGCCATTGTGCACAGAACTAACTAAAGACACGCATTCATCCTAAAGGGGGCGCTCTTGTCACGTCTCATGTATTTGTATCGTGCGTTTGCGACTGGTTCTTATTCTGCCGTTTGTTCTGTCGTTCCTTTTCTCTCAGGAAAGCTGTGAAGGCCACGCTGGTGCTGCTCCCTCTTCTGGGCATCACCTACATGCTCTTCTTCGTCAATCCGGGGGAGGACGACATCTCTCAGATCGTCTTCATCTACTTCAACTCCTTCCTCCAGTCTTTTCAGGTGAGCGTGATATTTCAGCCCTCGCCCACACGCCATGAGTTTTCAAGACACAGTGTGGAGAGGTCTGCTTTTGTTAGGCTGTGGTATTAAAGTGCACTGTGGAACTTTTGTGGAGGAGGACCTGCTATGATTGATTGGCTTTACATGTATATATTTGCCTGCATTTAATTACAGTTTTTATTACCGTAAATCTTGGACTATAAGCCGCTACTTTTTTCCCAGGCTTTGAAAATCGTGCAGCTAATTTATACATTTTTACTGTCTAACCCCCTCATCATGGAAAACGCACGAAGAAATTCACATGATGCATCTTTTAAGTTAAAGGTAATGGATCTAGCATCAAATAAGGAAATAGAACCACTGCACGTTCAGGAATCGATGGTGCGAATTCGGAGGCGGCAGCGGGAAGAACTTAGTCGATGTAAAAATGCGACAAAAGCTTTCAGAGGAAATAAAAGCAGATGGCCCGTGTTTTATTTTCTAAACATGTTCATCCCATGTTGATTGAATTTGCTCGCGCCATCGGGGAAGAAAAAATCGATGAATAACCTGGTCATTCAGTATATTCAGGTTGTCACCTCGTTCTTTCACTCTGACCTCAATCGTCCAATCGCAGTAATTATCCAGTTGGAGGCTTGTACCTTAGTTAGTTAAATCCAGGTGGCCACTTTTTTTTTTTTTTTTTTTGGCCCGACAGTGTATTTCCTTTTCAAATTTAGCTGGTGCGGCTTTTATTTAGATGCGCTCAATAGTCCAAATATAGGGTAATACAAAATGACCTTGTAAAGTGTGCTCCCCTCTTCACAAATCTGATCTGTAACTTGGCCTAGTGGAACAACCAGTTTATTACTATGGAAATATTTTAAAAGCCATACTGTGGAATATTCCAGGCAAATCAATAACTCCATAGAGACAAGTAGATAAGTTGCTAAGCTAAGTAAGTGTGATCTCCACATATTTGAGCAGATGTGTGGATCCATGGAGACGGACACATTAAAAACCATACTGTGGAATATTCCAGGCAACGCAATGGCATTTTCATGAACACAAGCAGTTTGCAGATCCTTCACCAAAAAGGTTACATAGTGGACCTTTAAAGGGCGTATACTGACTGTATAAAGAAGTGGACTTAGTAAATGCGACGTCACCCAGAGAGTTCAGCTCCAGTCAAGGTCAGAGCAGGTATTTGGAGCCGAGTTCCACATTTGGAATTTCAACCACGAGTATCATAGCAACCAAAGAGCCAATCAGGAGCAAGGCTGCTAAAGTTAACGCCCCTTCCTGCCCGCACCATTGGTTTAGCAGGAAGTGAGCGCTTAGCAATGCTGTTAATCAAACTTGTTGCTAACGCTAGTTGGAGCGACCTCAGGAAAAGAAGTCGCCTGATTTGTTTGTGATGGAGCATTTTAAGGCCAGAATGACGAGCCCGACAGCAGCAGTTACAGAGAGAGGGGCCACAGTTTTTCAGTAGAAAGTGAATTGGAGCCAGCGTCGGTGGAGCCGGATGCGCAGCCCATGATCGTGGCGGGTAGCAGGTTAGCTTTGTCCATTTATACATACAGTCTATGGTCTGAACACACAGATTATTTTAAATAGTTTACTGGGTCAGGGCTTCACTCTCATAAAATATTGTGATTTGCAAGTGCCATCTTTAATGAACTATAAAATATGCTTGGAAAGGTCTTATTCAAATGTTGGACATGAAATAAAATTGGTCTAAACAACTGAATTTCATTTGCTTGATGCCAAAAAATCTTCATCGCTTGGACTTAATAATTACTCGAAGTTACAGTGGAAAACGCATGATAAAAACAAATAGAAAATACAAATGTAATACTAGGAAAGAGCAGGTAGCGAGTTAGTTTGTTCTCTTTTGTTCTCTCCCTTTTTATTGTTGTTAAATCCCTCTGACTTTTTTACATAGTTAATTGGCCCCTCTTTTAAACAGCCTGAGTGCTACCACAATTGGGAGTACATCTCGTTTACCACCATTACCAAAAGTGCAGGAGAAAAAAAAAAAAAAAACAGCCCAGCTCATGTCTCGTACCTGTCCTGAGGCCCCTGAGTCCCCCTGACAATAGCCGCTCTCTCGCTAATCCTAATGTGTCTCTCCACAGGGGTTCTTTGTCTCCGTCTTTTACTGCTTTCTAAATGGAGAGGTGAGTCACTGGGATTTTTCATAACTTCTTTTCAAATTAGTTCCTGAAAACGTGTTTATCTGCATGGGGTGTTAGTTCACTGGCAAACTGAGCAAAAGTCCCACAGCTGTAAAAACTGAGATATCATTGGTAATGGAGACGCAGTAAAAAAATATTTTACGATGGGGTTTTGTCTTTTTTTTTGTGAGTTTGTGCAAAAAGAACAAAGATAAAGACTTTTTTTTTTTTTTTAAAAGGGACCACCCACACCTACGTACCCACCCATACCCAGCCGCAACCACACCCATCCACAAGCACCTGCACACCCACCCACATCGTTCTACACTCACCCACACATCTACACCCACCCACATGCACCTGTACACCCACACCCAGCCACAACCACACCCATCCACACTCTCCCATACGCTCCCACACACCTACACCCACCCACCCCCAGCCACAACCACACCCAGCCACAAGCACCTGCACACCCACCCACATCGTTCCACACTCACCCATACATCCACACCCACCCACATTCACCTGCACACCCACACACAGCCACAACCACACCCAGCCACATGCACCTGCACACCCACACCCAGCCACAAGCACCCACACCCACAGGTGGGACTTGGAGTTTGTGTCTAATTTAGAGTTCATTTCATCCAATTTTACCCTCCTTTGGATTGTCTTCTGATTTAGATCTGGTTTAGTCCTAGATTAGACCTGGAATAGTCCTGTTATAGACCTGGTTTAGTCCTAGATTAGACCTGGAATAGTCCTGTTATAGACCTGGTTCAGTCCTAGATTAGTCCTGGAATAGTCCTGTTATAGACCTGGTTTAGCCCTAGATTAGATCTGGAATAGTCCTGTTATAGACCTGGATTAGTCCTAGATTAGACCTGGAATAGTCCTGTTATAGACCAGGTTTAGTCCTAGATTAGACCTGGAATAGTCCTGTTATAGACCAGGTTTAGTCCCAGATTAGACCTGGAATAGTCCTGTTATAGACCTGGTTTAGCCCCAGATTAGACCTGGAATAGTCCTGTTATAGACCTGGTTTAGCCCCAGATTAGACCTGGAAGAGTCCTGTTATAGACCTGGTTTAGTCCTAGATCAGACCTGGAATAGTCCCGTTATAGACCAGGTTTAGTCCTAGATTAGACCTGGAATAGTCCCATTATAGACCTGGTTTAGTCCTAGATTAGACCTGGAATAGTCCTGTTATAGACCTGGTTCAGTCCTAGATTAGTCCTGGAATAGTCCTGTTATAGACCTGGTTTAGCCCCAGATTAGACCTGGAATAGTCCTGTTGTAGACCTGGTTTAGTCCTAGATTAGACCTGGAATAGTCCTGTTATAGACCTGGTTTAGCCCTAGATTAGATCTGGAATAGTCCTGTTATAGACCTGGATTAGTCCTAGATTAGACCTGGAATAGTCCTGTTATAGACCAGGTTTAGTCCTAGATTAGACCTGGAATAGTCCTGTTATAGACCAGGTTTAGTCCCAGATTAGACCTGGAATAGTCCTGTTATAGACCTGGTTTAGCCCCAGATTAGACCTGGAATAGTCCTGTTATAGACCTGGTTTAGTCCTGGATTAGACCTGGAATAGTCCTGTTATAGACCTGGTTTAGTCCTAGATTAGACCTGGAATAGTCCTGTTATAGACCTGGTTTAGCCCCAGATTAGACCTGGAATAGTCCTGTTATAGACCTGGTTTAGTCCTAGATTAGACCTGGAATAGTCCTGTTATAGACCTGGTTTAGCCCTAGATTAGATCTGGAATAGTCCTGTTATAGACCTGGATTAGTCCTAGATTAGACCTGGAATAGTCCTGTTATAGACCAGGTTTAGTCCTAGATTAGACCTGGAATAGTCCTGTTATAGACCAGGTTTAGTCCCAGATTAGACCTGGAATAGTCCTGTTATAGACCTGGTTTAGCCCCAGATTAGAGACTGGAATAGTCCTGTTATAGACCTGGTTTAGTCCTGGATTAGACCTGGAATAGTCCTGTTATAGACCTGGTTTAGTCCTAGATTAGACCTGGAATAGTCCTGTTATAGACCTGGTTTAGCCCCAGATTAGACCTGGAAGAGTCCTGTTATAGACCTGGTTTAGTCCTAGATCAGACCTGGAATAGTCCCGTTATAGACCAGGTTTAGTCCTAGATTAGACCTGGAATAGTCCCATTATAGACCTGGTTTAGTCCTAGATTAGACCTGGAATAGTCCTGTTATAGACCTGGTTCAGTCCTAGATTAGTCCTGGAATAGTCCTGTTATAGACCTGGTTTAGCCCCAGATTAGACCTGGAATAGTCCTGTTATAGACCTGGTTTAGTCCTAGATTAGACCTGGAATAGTCCTGTTATAGACCTGGTTTAGCCCTAGATTAGATCTGGAATAGTCCTGTTATAGACCTGGATTAGTCCTAGATTAGACCTGGAATAGTCCTGTTATAGACCAGTTTAGTCCTAGATTAGACCTGGAATAGTCCTGTTATAGACCAGGTTTAGTCCCAGATTAGACCTGGAATAGTCCTGTTATAGACCTGGTTTAGCCCCAGATTAGACCTGGAATAGTCCTGTTATAGACCTGGTTTAGTCCTGGATTAGACCTGGAATAGTCCTGTTATAGAGACCTGGTTTTTAGTCCTAGATTAGACCTGGAATCCCCGTTATAGACCTGGTTTAGCCCCAGATTAGACCTGGAATAGTCCTGTTATAGACCTGGTTTAGTCCTGGATTAGACCTGGAATAGTCCTGTTATAGACCTGGTTTAGTCCTAGATCAGACCTGGAATAGTCCCGTTATAGACCTCATTTTGATTTTTTTGTACTTAGAAAGTCAAACATTTTCTTGGTACTTTTGAGAGCCACTGGTTTACACTCTTACAGAAAAGAAAAAAAAGGGATGCTGAGCTAAACAGCAAAGGTCAAAGGTTGAACTGGGCGACTTTACCTGTTGTGCATGTTTTGGGTTGATGGGGGAGTATATGGAGGAAACCAACCCAGAAATGGAAAAAAAACCCACACAGGGCCTGGGAGTCGAATCCAGAATCTTCCTGCTCTGAGGCGACTGCGCTGAAGCTTTGGTCTGTCGATTTCCTCCAATCACAGGCAGCTACCTCATCCTCTCAACCAATCACAGCGTCCTACTGTTATAGCGACATTATGGGCAAATGGTCACATCTTTATATCACACATTCATACAGCAGTGTGCACAGACACCAAGGGCGAGGTGGGTTAAGTGGTTTGCCCAAGGACACAACAACAGTATTCGTCTTTGGGAGCTGGGAATAGCGTGGCCAACCTGTGGGACTATCACGACTACTCAACGAATGATGTTTACGAGAGCGGGAATTGATCTTCTTCAATCTTCAGATCAGTGGACAAACACCAACTGAGCTTCTGTTCCATCATCTCCTCCACAGCAGCGAAACCACCAGCTTCCTCAGCCACTCCACTCCTCTTCATCACCACCCGGCTGCTTGGATGTACCTAAAAGTATTTGGGAAAAGACGTACAAGCGGAACAGTCAGGAAGACGAAAAACAAACATTTATATTTCCAAAAAGTAGTTATTAATATGTTAATCAGGTCCGTGAGCATCAGCGAACTCAAAGGTCAAATGATGCTAACCCAATAGTTTAATTCGCTCTGAGCCAAAACAGAGTGGAGCTGTAGATGGTTTGGAAAACTCGGAGTAGAATAGTTCTGTCCTGGTGAATCAAGAGCCCTGTATCTGATTTCAAACCATGAGTCAGGAAAAGAATTTGAACTTTGATCCTCGCCCACTTAGCGATATTGCGCCACGATCATAGTCTGTATATGTAGATGGACGTAGCTAACCTGCTAGCCGCCACGTTCTGAGTAACAAGTGATCATGGCTCGTCATTTTGGTCTCAACGTGTTCGTATTAACCCGCTCTACTTGATCCGCTATTGTCTTTGCCGAGAACTTTCCCCGAGTTCGCTCCGGCTAGCGTTAACAACAGGTTTGATTGACAGCGTTGCTATGCTCCCGCTTTCTGCTAAACTAGCGTTGGGGGCAAAAAGGGGCGTTATCTTCAACAGCCTCGCTCCTGATTGGCTCTTCGGTTGCTTTGATACTCGCAGTCGGAATTACTTGCCGCCAAATTCGCCCCATAACCGCTCGAGAATCGATGAGCTTCATTCGACTGGAGCTGAACGCCGTGGGTGACGTCACACTCGCTCAGTCCACTTCTTTATCCAGTCTGTGATCATGACAGAGAAATAACTGTCTAGTCTGCAGCTGTTTCCTACTTTGTGTGTACTATTCCTGTTTTGTCACTCTTGATGCACCAGAGAATAGTTGGTTTCCCATGATTCTTAGCAAGAACGTGCCTGATGGGGCGAAAAAAATGTCCGCAGCTTCTGTATTAGTTTTTACTCGAGAAAATGCTGTGTAAAATGGATGGATAGTCTCATGTTTTTTCCTAATTAAGATGCAATTAGATGCGGGGGCTTTAAATTATAAAACAAGGCTACATCAATTGCACAGACCTAATAAATAAATTGAACTTTTAAAGGTAAATTATGGAACATTTCTGCAGGACCCGGAGATGTTCTTTCTTTGCCTGGAATGTTTCACAGTACGGCATGGAAACAATTAAGCAACGCCACCAGGCCAAGTTAAGGGTCAGATCAGAATGCAGGGATTATTAAATAGAAATATAATTTAATGACATACTGTACAACATTCCAGGCATAGCAATAACATCTCCGTGGAGACTGGCACCAGAAAAGTTCCACAGTGTATCTTTAAAGGACCAGCTGCTCCAACTGTAAATGCTAATTGGACGTAAATGGCACATGCCCCTTTTCCAGTTGATCAAAAAAGCCCAGTGATTTCAAAGTAATTAGTATTATTAGCAGAATTACATGGCATTGAGGAGAATCAAGGGTGCTTTTGTGGCTCTCAGTGTGAATAATGTGGAGCAGGGATGGAGCGGTGGGCCATTGAAGCTGAGAGGACACATGCTTAAAGAGGGATTACGCTACTCTTCAGCGCTGGATGATGTAACTTAGGCTTTTGCTGAGTGGCTCAGAAGGATTTGGACAGCTCTTCTATCTTAGATCTGACCAGAACTGAAGAAGAGGCTTCACTTCTACCGTGTTTAGTCCAGTTGACAGATTTTATATTTGTCTTTTGCTATGGATCAGACCTGGACGACTGAGGGATTACACAGATTGCCTTGTATCTTATTCGCTCATGGATCAGGGGTCACCAGCCCGTCGATCGCGATCAACCACGAAGAAGAACGAATAAAAATGCACTCAGATAGCAAAGGATAAACTCCACAGCTATGGCGGAAATCCCAAAACCTTCCACTTTCATCCAGAGGAAAGACGACTTCATTTTTACCATGGTCACGGACAAGAGCGTGTGCATGCTGTCGCCAAACACAAGGGTTTTGGAAGAAAGGAAACCTGCCCCAGCATCACGAGACTCACCTTTTTAAAAATGTATTGATTAAAGAGGAACAGAGAACATGAAACAACATTACTGTAAATGTACCAGAATTAGCTAAAAGCCTGTTTTTCACCTGCTATCCACCAAAGAGCAGCATTCGACACAAAATAGTTACGAAACTGAACCATCCAGCAGCTCTGTGTCACAAAACCTTCTACTCACAATACGGCCGTTACAGAAGCATAGTTTTGTGTAAGTCAACATAAGAACCCATTCACAGGCGGCGCGCTGTGTAAAGACGCCACGCTCATTACAGCACAGACACTTTTCGGTGATTTTAAAAACAAAGATGACATTGGGAGAGCACTGAACTCTGAAGCGCTCGGGGTCAGGGCGGCGACGTGGAGGATTCATCAGCACGAGAGGACGTCCTCAGATTGTTCCATTTAAAAGAAAGAGAGGAGAGGACATTTACTCTGAGTTTAAACACTACAACATGCCCCTGCACAATGTTTTATCGCACCAATGAGCTCACTGTCCATGACCTTGTGAACTATCACCATGTGCCCCATCAGCGCCTGACGGAGAACGCCATGGACTTTTCTCTCCAGTGACACTTGTTTAGGAGCTTACTGGAGGAGTGAGACGTACAGGGGCCTGTTTCTCATCACAAATGTCCAATGTCGGGCCAAAGTACTGCAGCGGTCTGTGGACTCACTGCCTCAGGTACAGGGCTGTGGTCTTAACGCAGCAGTAGTAGCAAGATAATCTGCGTCAGCGCTACTGCTGAGAGCGTGAGAGGCGGAGCTCTAAAAGAGGTGAGCCCTGCATAAATCAGGTGAAGTGGAGCAAATTGTTATTTATTTTAACAATTGTGGCAGACACCACGCCCTGAAACTAGTCAACTGAAAAACATAATGTGTAACATACTCAAGGCATAAAAAGTATTTTATTTGGAAATGTATTTAAATGATGAATGCAGAACATTTCGAGGACAGGTGCTCAGTGCTGCTCTACAGCATAGGTGTCAAACTCTGGCCCACGGGCCAAATTTGGCCCGCAGTGTAATTTTATTTGGCCCGTGAGGCAATTTCAAATTAATATTAGAGCTGGCCCGCCGGTATTATACGGTGGCAGCGCTGTAACACTGCATTCACCACTTATACTACAAATGCCATAATGCTCTGCTGTTGTTTTGGTCAATTAGGACAGAGGCAGACACGCCCCCTCCTCTGTGTCAGTAGCGTCTATGGCACATGTGTCAGACACAGACCACAGGCCGCAGCAGGTCAGCAGCCCGCAGGTGTTTTACAAGCACCAATACTACATTTCCCACAATGTAGTATGGGAAATGGGTAATGACAAGAATATGTACATGGAACAAAGGCTACAGAAGGTGGAAGAATTAAAACGAGGTCTTAAATCTGCCTGAGCGTGACAGGAGTTTTTGGCGTTACGTCCTATGTGTGGCACAACTACAGGACATGATCTGTATGAAGAGGTGTCAACATGTGGAAATGAGATGGAGCTGCCTCGGGAAAAACTCGTGGGTTTGACAAGATGGAGCACCTGCGATGTGTGGACACGGGAGGGGACTGGAGGACACGGGACTGGAGGACACGGGAGTGGACGGGCGGTACTTCGACCCGCACCTCGAACAGCACATCGAGCGGTGCATTTGGCGAAATGGGACACGCCAGTTCTGTGGTAAAGCCTTGAAAATGGAACATGTCCTGAGACCATCACGCTGCAGTTAACTTTATCAGAGCCAAAGGTTTAAATCATCGCCAGTTCAAAACATTTCTGAGCGAGTTAAACGGAGCCGGTGATTTGCCCGGTCACACTGAGGTGCGATGGATAAACCAGGGAAAGGTGCTGCAAAGATGTTTGAGCTGCGTGAGGAGATGTGTCTGTTCTTGGAAAGCGAAGGGAAAGACACAACACAACTCTGAGACGAAACGTTTGTGTGAAATGTGTTTTCTGTGACATCACGAGTCTGAATGTGATGAACCTGCAGCTGCAGGTCGGGGTCGTGTCTCTGATATGTGCAGGACAGTGAAGTTTAAAACCAAACTGACTCTGTGGGAGGCACAGAAAGTGATGTTTTTCTCTCATCCATAGAGTTTTGCACTTTATTTTATTGTATTTCAATCCAATTATGTTTTAAAAATATTTTAGTCGAGTGACTGATAGAAAATAGTTAATATTATTTATTTCTTTGAAGTAAATTTATCCTACTTTTGCCATTTCCCTGAGAAAATATACTGATGGTGCCTTGAATAATCCCGCTTCATTCATTTAATGTTTATGTTATGGGGATTTTTATATAAAGGAAGTTTGTCTTTTGTGCCTGTTGAAAATAAAAAATTACTGACAGAGCCATAAGAAAATATTGCTTTATTTATCCGACCATATAGTAATATATTTGTTAGGTTTTCAGTAGGTTCAATTAAGTTCACTAGACTATGTGCGGTCATTTTACATTTTTTCAAAGAACATTCGATCAGTCCGGCCCTCGGCTTGAAGCACATTTTTTCATTTGGCCCCCTGTCAATTTGAGTTCGACACCCCTGATGTACAGTTTGGTTTAATCTGGATCTATTCAAAAGATTCTCATTCACATGAGGCTTTATAGCACTATCCTAAACATCTCTTCCTCACATCAAATCTAGACTAAATTATTCCCACTGTGCCGCTGTGGTTAGTTTATAAAGTTAGTCGCTAGTAGGTAGGTTACCATCAGAACTTTAGACGAGTCTGCACTGAGCCAGGGAGCGAGCTGAGCCTGTCGCAGACGGGACATTCCCCTGGATCAGCCCGCGCTTTGATTGACAGCTCGGGGCTGTGACAGCAGAATGGAGACACACGTCTCACATGGGCTTTTGTACAGTGACACCTCCTTCTGTTACCACAACCTGCAGCCGCACCACAGCGGTCACAGATTGGTTCAGATGCCATCACCAAATATGTACTTGTACTGTCCGTATATATACTTTACTGTCCATATATGTACTTTACTGTCCATATATGCACTTGTACTGTCCATATATGCACTTGTACTGTCCCACTCCAGCCACTAAGCTTCTTCACGTCAGCGTTAACATCGTGTAGGTCGCGGGTGGTTCAACTGAGAAATGAAGAAGCGGTGAAATGTATTCACCAGTTGACATAATTCAATTTTCTTTTCAATGGGATGTACGTGATGGATTACACAGACACTTTTATCCATATATAAAGCAGGCATATGATAGATAGCTATACAACGAAAAATCAAGATCATTTTGGCAACTTGGCCCGATGTAAGCACAGAAAGTTTCATTTGATGTAGTAATTTCCGGTTATATGCTCCGGAAATTAGCATATAACCTTTAAGGAAAAGGCTACACAACACTGAAATCCCTCAAGCCAGAATAAATGAAAATGTACTTTTGTTGTTTATTTGGTGTTACAAATAATCTTGGTCTGCTAAACACGGGCACACAGTATTTAATTATTGTGCCCAGAGACTATATCCTACATTTCAGACTTCTTCTTCCTTTAGGAAACACAACAAAAGTGTTTCAAATGTTTCTGAGCTGCCATGATTTCATTGTGAGCAATTCAGTAGCAATATCACAGTGTGCACATTGATATTCATTAAAGCTGCACTATGTACAGTCGTCCCTCGTTTATCGTGGGGATCACGTTCTAAAAATAACCCACAATAGGCGAAATCCACAAAGTAGTCCGCTTTATTTTTTTCAGTTATTCTATATGTTTCTTGGCTGTAAAACCCCTCACCACACACTTTATACACTTTTCTCACACAGGCATTAACATTTTCTCACATTTCTCTCTTGTTTAAACACTCTCAAAGTCCAAACCTGTATATTATATCACTTCTCACTCAAAATTCTATTCAGTTGCATCAGTTAATTCCCAACACTGAATATGGGGACGACACTGGCTCAGTGGTTAGAGCGTTGGTCCCTCAACCTGTGTCCTTAGGCAAGACACTTCACCCACATCATTATAGTGTAGCACTTTGAGAGGCTTTGACAAGTCTGTAAAGCGCACCACATTATTGTTATTTTATTATATAATTAATGAGGGTTTACAAAAATCTTACCTCCTAAACCTTTCTTTGTTGCGGCACTTCCAGTTAAGTAGGACTCCTATTCATTTCAATGGAGAATTTGGGAAAAGTTTCAACACTAAAACATCAATTAGGTTAAGTAGGTTTATTTGTGGGAAATGTTCAAGTGATGGCAGTGCCCACAGCAACCTACGCAATAAGATGAATAATTTTACTTCCTGGTTGGACAGGGGCAGCAGACATGACATAGAAGTACTTCCATAACTGTAACCTAGCAACCATAATGTTAACAAGGGTCAAAAATTGTCCAAATGGAGCAATTGTCGGTATTGAGGACAAGTAGAAGTATTCTGTGCTAGACCGCTACAGTACTTCCTGTAATTTTGTAACTTTTCTTCTAATTTTTTTTTCCACAACCTGCCACTTAATTAATGTAAAACTATGATTAATACTTACGCAGGTACTATCCTATCAATAATGAGTAATAATTGCAAAACCTGACAACTCATCAAAGGTTTATTTCTTTACATATTTACAGTATCCAAACTTTATTGCAGACAAAATTACTGGTGGACCTTATATCTGTCTGAAACTTTAAACAGCTATTGTCTCCAGTTTCAGCCTTAATGGCCCTATTCAACCTTTAATGGCCCTACTTCCCTGCCCTACTGATCTAATTTGTTCCCTTGTTTGCCTTGGGTTCAAGTATCCAAACTTGTTCTTTTAACCCTGCGTCTTTGTCCAGGTTCGGTCTGCGGTCAGGAAAAGGTGGCACCGCTGGCAGGACAACCACGCGCTCCGAGTCCGAGTCGCCCGGGCCATGTCCATCCCCACCTCTCCCACCAGGATCAGCTTCCACAGCATCAAACAGACCACAGCCGTGTGACAGCGTGCTAGCTCAGACAAGCTAACTGTTTTAGACTTCGGAGAAAAATCTGACAACATGCTAGGAGCGCCCAGACAAGCTAGCTGTTGGAAGCGCCGTGTTCTAAAGACGACTAAAACCGGGAAAGCAGTATGTTCACAACTTATGAACTTTGGTGAAAAATCTGAGAACAGGCTAGCTGCCCCCAGGTAAGCTAGCTGTTGGATGTGCCATTTTCTAAAGACTACAAAAAACACATCTCACTCTGGACAAAAAGGTGACAACATGCTAGCTTCTCCCAAACAAGCTAACTGTCGGACAAGCTAGTTTCAGAAGACTACAACAACCAGAATGCAGTATGTCCGTAACTTACAAACTTTGGAGAAAATGTCACAACATGCTAACTATGTCTACACAAGCTAACTGTTGGATACGCTGTTTTCTCAAGACTACAAAAACCAGAACGCACTTTGGAGAAAGATGTGACAACATGCTAGCTCGTCCCAAACAAGCTAACTGTCGGACAGGCTAGTTTCAGAAGACTACAACAACCAGAACGCAGTATTGTCCGTAACTTACAAACTTTGGAGAAAACGTGACAACATTTTAGCTACGCCTAGATAAGCTAACTGTCGGATACACTGTTTTCTAAAGACTAATAACACCAGAACTCAGTATGTCCATGAATTATAAATGTTGGAGGGAAAAAAAACAAAAAAACATGAAATATTTTTAAAACTTACCACAAAACTTGCATCATTCATCAACAACGTGTGGACCAACAGTGCAGCAAAGGACATGAATTAAAATGACTTGAATTCTGAATTGAGTTATAGTTTATATTTATTTGTTTATTCAGCCTGGATTATTTGACTTAAAAAAAAAAAAAAAAAATCCCATTGATCAAAAATAAATTATATTATTTGTCATTACTTTCCATTATAATGACAGTTGAAGAAAGTCTCATGTAAAACAGAACATAATTTGGTGGTTTGATTCTTGTTCTAACTAGTTAATATTGTCGTTGTGTCCTTGAATGAATGAATTTTCCATCAATTTTTCCCATAGACTTTTCAAAAAAAAGATAATAAGATTTCAAAGGCATCGCGGAGGCTAACCAGCTACATGCTAATATCCATAATGAATCTGTTTTAAGTCCAAAAAAACACATTTAAAACGCAAGATTCTGTGAAACTTAGCAATTTATAAAGTCTCAGAAACAGAATGAAAAGTGTCGTCATCGAGCTGATTATCCCCGAGGAAGCTTTCGAACTTTTGATATGAATATTTTTGGAAAGTCTATGGGAAAAATTAACCAATCACCCCATTAGCGAGCGATCGGGGGTGTTCAGAGAGGTCGTGGGCAGCAACTTTTCGTCAGTAAACCGCAGGGCAGCTATGGCTATAGAACTGAAATGTTCTTTGAAAAAAATAAAATAAATTCAAGTAATTTACTATCTAAAGGTGCACTGTGTAACTTCGATGGTGAGAGTTGGCCATCTTCTTGTCTCTATGGAGATGGTATTACTTTGCTCGATGTTCCAAACTATTGCATTTAACTTACGCCTTGCAGTTGTTCTATAGCAGGACACTGAAACATGGATTTTTGCTGTGAGTGGGCTTGCCTTTCCACAGATCTGACCTTTAGCAAAGCTGGTGATGTTCCCTTCTTTTCTCCATGGCGATAGAGAAGTTTAAGTCATACTATTGTACATCTCCATGATCTGACAGAAAAGTGACATAGTTTAAAAAGAAAAAGTCAAACTAGCTAAGCCTATGGAAGTCTAGTAAGTAGATTTGGATTAATGTTATAATTCAAGTCATTTGAACTCATGTAGAACCTTTTTTCACTGTGAAGACCTGGAAAAGACGGACACTTTTCCAGCAGAAGTCTTGGTTCTTGAGCAGAGACGGTTTTCCAAATGGAGGCAAACCCACATTGTTGAGTTGAGCTGCAGCTGAGGTCAGACTACACAAGAACACGAGAGAGGGGAGGGCAGCGCTTTTTAGGAGGAGCGACATGCGGGCGACTTGTTTACTTTGATTATTCCTGACAGTTCAATTTTTTTTTCTCTGAGATACAAAGTTCTTTATCTGCGAGTTCATTACTTTTACCTTTCATCTGATTTGTTCCTTTTGACTTCTTCTGTTTGTTGATCTTGTCAGTCGTCGTACGGCTTGTTGGAGATGAAGTGCGCCTCTCCCGGATGATCGACAAGAGTTGACGGTGCCGAACTTGGGATGTTAAAAGCATCGAAAATCAGATACTAATCGATACTAAAACTTGTATCGAAACAAACTAGATACTTATTTGTGCAGGTATTGATACTAAAAACAGTCACATTCACAGGACAGAAATGAACCTTTCCTGAATAGCTTTAGAATGATCTTTAGCTGCATCAGAACAAGTACAGGGTGGCCCAAAAGTCACTGACAGTTGAAAAAAATGCATAACTCTTCTGTTTCTAAATATTTTTCTTTTATTTTTTATGAGCATTTAGAACTCCTCTTCCGATAAATATAGCACCGAGGAACGAACTCTCATTGTACAGTGGTACTTTGAGTCACATGGGTCAAATTCAAACCCAGCGGTGTTACCGTCGACATTTTAATACCAGAGATGCCCCGAGTGTAAATGCCATTAAAGGAATAATAAGTGTTTTTCACAGACAGGGGGCAGTATGTGATCTCCACAGACCTGACTAGTCTTGATTTCTTCCTGTGGGGCTATCTTAAAGAAAAGGTGTTTGTGAATAAACCTCAGACAATAAACGACTTAAAACGTAATATCGAGGATCAAATAAGAGCCATAAGCCCAGAAATGCTTCAAATGTTATGTAAAGTGTGTTGGATCAGGCTGTTCAGTGTGAAATCCAAAATGGTGGACACTTAAAAAACATTATTTTTAAAAAATTGGTCATTTTTACTTTCCCTAGTTGAAGTAGTGATAAGTTCAAGTGTAAGTGAACAATTATAACCAAATATATTGCCAAAAATCTCAGAAGGTTCAGTTTATCTACTGCTAAAATTTGGTGAGTATAACTTAAGAATTTTATGAGCTATGGAAGATTTTAAAGCTAAGGTGTCAAACTCAAATGCACAGTGGACCAAAAAAAACTGCAACAAATTCATGGGCTAAAATCCATCTTTATTGAAAAATTGATACCGGCGACCAGCTCTAATGCACATTTGATATGATCTCACGGGCCGAATATAATTACAACTGTGGGTCAGATTTGGCCTCTGGGCCTGAGTTTGACATGTGTGTTTTAAAGTGTCAGTGACTTTTGGGCCACCCTGTATAAGACACATAGACTAATATACATCCATGGACCACCAAGGCCGGTTCTAGGGCATTTCGCGGCCCTAAACAAGATTTTGGTTGTGGGCCCCAAACTCACTTTTTAACTAGACACAGAAAGGTTGAAAGAGATATTGTCGTAATCATAAAACATTACAAGCTTTGAGGGCCAAATGTAGGTATATCTCACTGGTGTTAACTTAGCTGTTTGTTTTTTGCTAATGCTAACTCACCATTATCCCGCTCTGATTCTTTTTCTTTTTTCGTCCTACAGCCCCACTCTCTAAACTTTCTTTGAGGAGCCATTTCATATTTTTCTCCCTTCATTTCATGTGTGTTTGGTGCTTTTCAAATAAACAGAAATATACATAGTCAGGCCATAGCAGTTCTGTCTGAGGATATGTCCCCTCCTAGTGGTTGTGGCCCTAAACAACCACTTAGTATGTTAATGCCATGAAACCTACTGGACGACTGAGGTATTACACTGATATAAGACCACATGGGAATAGAAAAGAACGTACTACTATTTAAAGTTTAAAATCACACTCTATTGCCTAAAGAAAAAGCGTTTTTAGTTATCGTGGCATCGGGATTGGCACTGAGTATCAAATCTATTCCTTAGTATCAAGTCAAGTTAGAAGTTTTTGTATCATGACACTACAGCCCACGGAAGGTCTACAAAAACTGCTGAAGCCAAGCCGCACGCTTCATAAGCCAAGAACGGCCAGACTGCCTCAAATAGAGCGTCGTCTCAGTGGAGTAGCTCTCGTGTTGATTTAGAATTGTTGAATAAAATGAATTTGAGATCCCTGTTTCATTCTCATTCACATTTGCGTTTGACACTGTTTGGACTAAGTGAGTCTGATGTCACCCATTGCGTTCATCTCCAGCCAAATGAAGCTCATCGAGGCCAGAGCAGGTATAGGGGCCATTTTGGACTCGAGTTCCACATTAGGATTTGCGACCACGAGTATCATAGCAACCAAAGAGCCAATCCAGAGTGAGGCTGTTGAAAGTAACGCCCCTTCCCATCCGCACCTCTGGTTTAGCACGGAGTGAATGTTTAGCAACGCTGTCAATCAAACCTATTGCTAACGCTAACGCAGCGACCTCGGGAAAAGAAGACACCTGATTTGTTTGGTATTAATGTTGATATCTTGATTTACGGAAACAATAGGGAAATAAAAAACACCAGGATCATGTAGAGCGGGTTAATACGAACATTTTAAGATCAGAATGACGAGCCTGACAGCAGCAGTTACAGCGAGATGGGCAACAATTTTTCAATAGAAAGTGAATTGGAGCCAGAGTCAATCACTTCCTATTTGAAACACAGTGGCTAGCAGGTTAGCCATGTCCATATACATATAGTCTATGGACTCAATGCACAGATTCTAGAGAGGAGGAACTTTTCTGATGCAGGCTATGGCACCTGCTTATCTCCATGGAGATGTTATCGCTTTGCCAGAAATGTTGCGTAGTGTGGTATTAAACACACAAGTTACAGGTCAGATCTGTGGAGGTCTTTTTGTATAATAAATCATCTGCAACTAAACAAAATGCTTAATAAATACGTTTAATGCCATACTGTGGAATATGCCAGGCAAAGCAATCACATCTCCATGGCGACAAGCAGGTGATAGATAACTCACCAAAGAAATGACTTACAGTGCACCTTTCACATATTTTGTTGACTAAAAAAACGTAAAGTATTTGACTAAATGTTGAAAAAAAAAACACAAAAGGAAGGAAACAGAAGTAGATCCAAGTCTTTTTTTTAATCCGAACTTTGATTTCTTTTGACCAAAGTGTTTTATTCTTCAGCTGTAGGTCCTTCAGCACATGTCTCTCGGGTGCTGTGCAGTACTGAGGCAGCTGACATTTGCGACAGAAGAGTCATGTGAATGTGACGTGCATCATGTTTATGGTTGATTATTTATTTATAAAAGTCTCTTCATGTTTACTTGCATACGGTGTTTTGATCATATCGCTCAGTGGATGCCAAGAAATAACTAGTGTTTTGTTTTATTGTTTCGTTTTACTTAAAGTGCATATGACAGGTTCTCATGGTTTTATAATTCTGACCTGGTTTGGTGGAGTAGTACGTGTGCTAAATATTTATCATAGTTTTACATCAGTTAAGTGGGAGTTTGTGAGGGAAAAGTTGAGAAGAAAAGTACAAAAATACAGGAAGTAGCGGCAAAACATAATACCTCTAACACGATTCCTATTCCATCTAAAATACAGAGACGATTTACACACAAGGAAGGACTTTTTCTGACAAAGTGACGTCACCCATAGCGTTTAGGTCCAGTCAAATGAAGCTCATCGTAGAGGGGCCAATCTGAGCTCCATATTTGTAATTCCAACCACGAGCGTCATAGCAACCAAAGAGCCAATCAGGAGCGAGGCTGTTGAAGGTAACGCCCCTTCCCGCCTGCACCACTGGTTTAGCACGGAGCGGCCGCTTAGCAACACTGTCAATCAAACCTGTTGCTAATGGCAGCGACCTTGGGGAAAGAAGGCGCCTGATTCGTCTCAGATTTGTCACCGACAAAATAGAGAAATAACAATACCAGGATGTAGAGCGGGACCAAAACGACGAGTCTCACTGCAGCAGTTACAGAGACAGCTGACGGTTTTTCAACGTAAAGTGAATTGGAATCAGTGGAGTCAATGACAAGCGCCCATGATCACTTCCTATTCAGATCGTGGCGGCTCGCAGGTTAGCTATGTCCATTTATAAATACAGTCTATGGCAGCGGTGTCCAAACTTTTCTCATTAATTGGTCTCATTTTGGCCCTCGGACCACAGTTTGGACACGCCTGATCTATGGTTTATACCTTCATTTACCAAAATAAAGGCGTTGCTATGAATTTTTAATAGTCTAATCATAACTATTGTGAAATGCACATTATGGTTGCTAGGTAACAGTAAAGGAATTACCAGGAAGTCAAACTATAAACTCTTAAATGTAATCATGTTGTGTGTTGTTTAATTTGTCATATGCACTTTAATCAGTACACAAAAAATAAAAAAGTTTGGTATTAAAATGGTGATTTCGTTGGTATTATACAAATAGCTGTACAAGTTCACACACAATACTCAAGCTATAGATCGTATTTTCATAAAGTGTGAAATAGAAAAAAAACCCCACCAAAGATAAAAAAGGAGAATTCAAATTTACCTTTCATAATTTTGTGTTGCTTGTATGGTAACTGTATTGTAATGACCCAGTGTTGTGTAGTACTCTATTTTATACAGTATCTGAAACATCAAACAGCCACGATGCCTTAAAAGAAGCAATGTAAATGATGAATACATGTGTTACTGATATACATTTGTACTAGCACTGGTGGAAAATGGTTTATAATAAATAGTGCCAAGTAAAAGCCATGTACTTGGTCGTTTTTTCAGAGTTTCCTCCTTCCTTCAGAAGTCCATCGGTTAAGCCATGATGCTCCTTTGTGTTTTTAAAGTTCATACATCTTCTCCAAATTTGTTCAGATCGTTACAGTCCTCAGTTTATCCGGGTTACTGCAACTTGTTTTAAACTTTTTGTGGTCATACCAGCTACACGATAACACATTTTGAAGTAGGCAAAAAACGATAAATATTGACCCCAAAAAATGATTGCTCCAAACCGCAAATCGATGTAGTAACTATCGTGACAGGCCTAATACCTCCTTGACAATCCCCAGTCACATCTGTGATCTCAGGAGCTAATCAGGGTCAGGTCTGCTTTGTAACATAAGGTTAGGTGAGGTATTGTCCTCTCGGGAGAATATATCCTCTGTACTGGACCCATCTGACCCCAGCGCAGTGCCCCGGGACCCAGCTCCGTGATCTTGTAGTTGGGCTGCGTCAGGACTGCCTTAGCTGGAGGATTTGACCTATGATGCATGTTTTTCTGGGTTGATGGGGGAAACCAGAGTGCTCGAAGGAAGCCACGCCCAGACACAGGGAGAACATGCAAACTCTGCACAGAAAGGCCTCGGCAACCTGGGGATCGAACCCACAACCTTCTTCCTGTGAACTGTGAGTGCTGCCATAGAGAGCTTTAAAGTGCAGTATTCATTCTCTCCACACTAGAGGGTGGTGAGCTATCGCAGCCACTGACACCATCACCGGTCCGGGTGAAGTGTCTCGATTAAAGACACGACGACAGTTTTGCCACGGGCGTCGCCTCTGTGGTAACTCTGAGGTATTCCCGGCATCGAAGTATTAACTAGGACCGGCCTTGTGTAGCTTCTGACGGTTTGTTGCCAAGAGGTGCTGCAGTGAGGCCACGACTTTCATGACAGATAAATGATCGTTATATAAGATACACCAAACCCAAGGCAACAAGAAATGATGTACAGTGGTCCCTCGTTTATCGTGGGGTTACGTTCTAAAAATAACCTGCAATAGGCAAAATCAGCTTCATTTTTTACAATTATTCTATATGTTTCTTGGCTGTAAAACCCCTCACCACACACTTTATACACTTTTCTCACACAAGTATTAACATTTTCTCACATTTCTCTCTTGTTTAAACACTCTCAAAGTTCAAACCTTCGTCGGTGTGCCTTTGTCGGTGCAGACGTTTCATCGACATTGTGAGTTTTGTCGGGGAGAAAAACTTGCAAACATACAGCACTTAAGAGTCACACTGTGATCCAACATTTATGTAAATTTGTCTGACACATTCTGTACTGTACAGGAGACACGGAGGAGACTGATGGACAATGGTCTACAGTCCCTCAGCCAATCAGGACGCAGAACACGATGGTCTACAGTCCCTCAGCCAATCAGCCAATCAATGGTCTACACAGAACACACAATGGTCTACAGTCCCTCAGCCAATCAGGACGCAGAACACAATGGTCTACCCTCAGTCCCGCAGAAAACAGCCAATCAGGACGCAGAACACAATGGTCTACAGTCCCTCAACCAATCAGGACGCAGAACACGTCTATGCACGTTCAAACAATGTAAAAAAAACATGTAAAATTGGACTAAAAAAATCAGCGAGACTGCGAACGGTGAACCGCGATATAGCGAGGGAGAACTGCAATGTGCATGTGTGTAATGAAATATCCGTTTAACATGTGGATCCACAAGCATCACTACAATTTGTACAGCTCGTGCACAAGAGCAAAACAACATCCAGGATTAGTGACACAGATGTCATGAAAAAGACACAAATTGCACTAATGAGATCATGCTAATTCGATGCTAGCTACTGTTGTAGACCCAAATATAACATAAACCCAGTGTAATCGTACTAACTCTGTCCTTACTGTTGTCGTCTCCTCATAATCCGGCTGCTCGTGGACGTAAAGCAGCTCGTTTCTGTAGGTTATGTAACGCCTCCGCGATGTGAACTGGAGCGTGCCCTTGTGCCTCGCAGCCCGGAGCTCCACTCAACTTCATCTCCCAACAATTAACCGGCTACTCGGAAAGGAGCCGCTTTCAATCCCGAGATCACAATGGGAACAGAGAGAGGCGGATGTTACGCCGCAGTTTGTTGTGATGCCCGGGGGGAGCAGGGCAGCTGGGTCTAAGCTGTTAGCCGTTAGCGTCTTTGTGTCAGTTGTAATGTACATTTTAGCGGTCATTACCTCGACTAAAAATACACGACCTCGATATGGAGGGTCACCTATGGCCGTGAGCTGTGGAGGTTCCCAAACGTGAGATGGTGGAGCGTCAGATCATGTGGATTTGAAGTTTTCCAAGAATTCCGTTCCACAGAAACTCCATGTGACTTTGTTTTTGTGGGGGTTTTTCTAATAACGCCAGCTGTATGTTTAAAATATAATGTTGAGGTTGTCCACGTCTCAAGAGGAGAAAGTTGTTTAGATTTTCTCATGTATGAAGAACATTTTTGAGCAATACCCATAATGAAATGATCGATACGTTTAAAGCTACTATCTGTAAATACTTAATCTGGCCTTTGTTCAGACTTACATGTGCTCTTCGGTCTTTTGTCAGGCTAAAGCTGGAACACTGTCAAATATCAGTAACATAGACAGCATCTAGTGGTGACATGTGAGAATTACAACAAGACCCGGTCAGCCAGTCTAATTACACATGTCAAACTAAAAGGTCTCTCGCTCTGATCTGAATCCTCACTATCTAAACCCCAGCACTTGCAGTCAGTGAGTAAATTCTGGAGGTTTTGAGCTTTCACATAACTGAAAAACTGAAACACTGATTCTCCATGTTTAGTCCTGACTCTGGCACCAGCAGGAGGCCGGTCCCTGAAGTCCTCAGAGTGTGAGATGGTTCATGTGGCTCTAACATGTGGGAGATGTACTTTGGTGCTGGTTCATGGAGAGACTTGTTCACACAGAGCTGCTTAAAGTCTGTTCTCTGAGCCACAGGAGCCAGAGACACAGGACACATGTGTGAAGTACTTCATGGTTCTGGTCAGGACCCGAGCAGCAGTGTTCTGGATGTACTGCAGCTGTTTTAACGCTCGTGTGGAGAGGACAGCGAGCAGGACGTTACAGTATCTAATTTATTGGAGACAAATGCAGGATAAGTCTCTCCAAGTCTCTCTATTTCAGCAAAAAATAAAGATCAAGATGTTCAAAATCCCATAGTTGTGCTCAGTTTTGTTAATATTAGTATTACCCTCATCTGAAGGATTATTAGGAACACCATACTAATACGGTGTTTGACCCTTTCGCCTTCAGAACTGTCTTAACTCTACGTGGCATTGATTCAACAAGGTGCTGAAACATTCTTTAGAAATGTTGACTCATATTGACAGGAGCATCTTGCAGTTTGTGGAGATTTGTGGGATGGACATCCAGGGCACGAAGCTCCCGTTCCACCACATCCCAAAGATGCTCTATCGGGTTGAGAGCTGGTGACTGTGTGGGCCATTGTAGTACCTAAAGGGACCTAAAGTGTGCCCAGAAAACATCCCCCACACAGCAGCTATAACCGACCACCACTCCTGGCACAGAGGGCTCCTACTGAGGAAACACTGGAGATCCTAAAAGTGATGGAGCTCAGCAGTGACCCTGCTCAGGGGTAAGTCAGTTTTTCATTCATCATTTTTCGAAAATTTCAAATATTAAGAGCATTGCGGAGGCTCACCAGCTACATGCTAAATAATATCCATCCAGCTTTCAAACTGGTAATATAATTCTGTCTATGAGAAAAATTAATGAGAAATTTACTCCTGGAACTGGTGGGTGGGCGGCCACTTTTGAGCTCCATAAATCGATATGAGGTAAAAGCACCGACTGTATAAAGAGGTGGACTAAGGGAGTGTGACATCGCCCATAGCGTTCAGCTCCAGCCATAGACTAAATGGACATAGCTAACCTGCTACCCACTGCGTTCCAACTAGGAAGTGCCCACGGGCTGTGCTTCCTGCTCCCTTGACTCTGGCTCCAATTCACTTTACATTGAAAAACTGTGGCCCCTCTCTCTGTAACTGCTGCTGTCAGACTCATCATTTTGATCTTAAAATGTTCGTATTAACCCTCTACATGATCCTGGCGGTTTTATTTCGCTATTGTGTCTGTAGATCAAGATATGAATATTAATATTAAGTAAAACAGTCTCATTGTTCTTCTCCAAATCCACCACCTTCACTCCTGTAGATATTCTAGTAGCTGGTGAAAAACTTCAAACTGTCTCAGAAATAAAATATCTTGGCATAACACTAGACTCAAAACTCACTTTCAAACCACAAATTAGAAAAGTAATAAATCGCATAAAATACTTCAGGTTCATCAGATCTCATCTATCCTTACAGGAAGCAAAAATGTTCATGCATTCAATGGTCCTATCTCACATCACGTACTGTTTAACAACTTGGTCACAAGGAAACAAAACATCACTAAAACCCATAGAATCACTTTACAAACAGACAATAAAAATACTGGACAAAAAACCTTTAAGACATCATCACTGCAATATCCTGGAGAAACACTATCTGTTAAACTGGGAAACCTCATCAAGTATTCAAATCTTTGTTTGACCTACAAAATTGTCCACGGCCAGTCATCTCCTCCACTCTCTCAGTTCATCTGCACCAGGTCCACCTCACTCCGCCTCACTCGGGGTGCAGCCCGTGGGGACTGCATAGTTCCCCTGAGGAAAAGCACCTTTAGCCAAAGTGCCTTTTCCTTTAGAGCCTCTCAGGAGTGGAACTCAGTACCCAGTAACATTAGAGACATTCCCACATACGATCTGTTCAACATGTAAAGAACTGGCTAATAACCCATCAAACCTGTGACCACTAGTTTATGTTGCTGTGTGCTCAAATCAGCTACCTTCTTTTCTTGAGGTTGCTCTCGCTAGGGTTAGCAACAGGTTTGATTGACAGCATTGCTAAGTGCCCATCCCCTGCTAAAGCCAAAAGCTATAGCTGACGTTACACTCCCTTAGTCCACTTCTTTATACTTTCTATGGGACCAGCTATAATACAAACATGCAGACCAAAATGACGAGTCTGACAGCAGCAATTACAGAGAGACTTTTTCAATGTTAAATGAATTGGAGCCAATGGAGCCAGATGTGCAGCCCATGATTACTCCCTATTAGGAGCACAGCGGCATTAGCGATGTCCTTTTATATGTACAGACTATAGTTAAAAGCTTAGAACAAGAGTATAAAAAAAATCACGTACATAGTATTAAATATGTAAATATACTAAATACACTTAATAAACAAATAAAACAAGACCAATAAAATATTTAAAAATCGATCTTTAAACTCCACCCTGAGACACAGTGGGATCCAATGCAGCGATTTTAAACCCAGTGTAATGTGGCCCCGCCCTCTGTTCCTAGTCCAGACTCGTGCCGTAATAGTCGTAAACCTGAAATATTCTTTCCGATAGCAGGGCAATAGTCTATTCAACTGGTGATAAAAGCAGGCATCAGCGTCTCCATCAGCGCTGTGGGTGGATTTATTATGGATCCTGAAATTAACTTGAACAATATGGCGGTTTAATGACAGAATACTAAAGAGGGCTGTGCTAATAATTAATCTAAGGGACAAAGGCGTGAGGAGAATATGTGATTATACAGCTTCTTTGGTAAAGCTGGGGAAGCGAAGGTTATGTAATTAAATGGACACTGACAAAAGAGGAGCCATAAGCACACATTAAAGAGGTGCAGTGTACTACAGTGATAGCAGAAGACAGTCGTGTGGTATTAGGCCAGTTGTAATGTGGTGGAAGGGTTATCGTCGTCGGCATCGTAGTAGTAGCCGTCACTTTATAATTACACCTTAATTAGTCTTAGTAAAGCGTGAATCACAAGGGGTTCGGTGTTAGGGTTCGGGCATTCATTAAAGGCGCTGCGGGTCCGCCTAATTTTTACAGTGTACAAAGGTCCAAAAGTTTATTCCTCGCTAACCTTTTGCATTCTGAGCATCTTAACTATTCACCGAGATGAGTTTATAAGCACTTTTCACAAATTTCACAGACCAGATCGGAGTTTTGCCGTCACGGTAATGCAAACAACTAGCATGCTAACAGTGCATTTACTGATTCTCAGACAATAACAGGCTCTATATCAAATGCAGACAGCACATAGCGGTTTCGTTTCTACCCAAAAAGCTGCTTAAGCGATACATACGTAAAACCATAGACTGTATATATAAATGGACATAGCTAACCTGCTAGCCGCCGCGGTCCAAGTAGGAAGTGAGCATGGGCGCGCTTCCGGTTCCATCGACTCATCGACTAATCACTTTACACTGAAAAATTGTCTCTCCTCTTTGTAATTGCTGCTGTGAGTCTTGTGATTTTGGTCTTAAAACGATAGTATTAATCCGCTCTACATGATCCTGGTGTTTTTCCTCGAGGTTGCACCCGCTAGCGTTAGCAACAGGTTTGATTGACAGCGTTGCTAAGCGCCCGCTCCTTGCTAAACCAGCATTGCGGGCGGGCAGGGGCGTTACCTTCAACAGCCTCGCTCCGGATTGGCTCTTTGGTTGCTAATGATACTCGTGGTCAGAATTCAAAATGAGGAACGCGGCTCCAAATTTGCCGCTTTAACCGCTCTAGCCCCGATGAGCTATGGGCGACGTCACACTCACTATGTCCACTCCTTTATCTTCTTTATCTACCTTTTTAGACTATTTTATCTTTAAGACCATTGTATTTTTAAGCATATCTTTTTTAACTCATGCTGTACTTTATCTCCGAAGAAAGTTCCTAGTTTGTGAGTTGTGTTCACTGACTATGCCAATAAAAGTCTTCTGATTCTGATTTATATAGTCCAAAGGTAAACCAAATTTTGCTCAGCTACACAAAAACGATGCGGGTACTGTCACTTTAAGTAGTCGCTAAGCCTGACAAGCATCTTCCATTACAAACACAGGGTCCTCCGGGGAAGTCGCCTATTCACTTCATTTGTAAAGCGCTTAACATGTTGTGAGTGACATCCACCCCCAGCTCCCAGTCCACTTCCTGATCTGTCAGGATTTATTGATTTTAACGCCACTCGGCAAAAACCCTGGAGCGAAAGTAGCCAACAGTAAGCTAGCCAGGCGTGGTTGTGCACAGAGACAATTCAATTTTTAAATAGGTAAGAAGTCAATAAATGTCAAGGACACTTAGCCGGACAATGTTCCAACCACCTACTGCTCCGGAAACAGGAAACTGAAACCACTCAAACTCAAAACGTTAAGGATCTGGACTCACATGGGACGTTTGGTAGATGCTGCAGATTGAGATGGTGGCATCGTTCACGTGGCAACAAAATGGACTCTGATAGTGACGAGAGGGAACCTGGTGTATTTCATTGAGATCTAGAGCCGCTGTTCATTTCAGACACAGAGGATGAAGACTTTGATGGATTTGTGAATTCTTTGAAAAAATGATGTGAGCACTTTGCTAAATACTTGAATAAAGCACAACCGAACACAGTATGTGCTCTAAAAAAGGCAAAGGAAAGAAAAATAACATGTCCGATCGAATGGAGCGTGTTCGATCGGACACTCTGAAGAAACAGGAGCGATACACAGACCGTCCCGGCTCAACGCCATGTCACCGCTGACTGATAAATGGGACGTATATATTTGATCTTGACTATTACCACTGGGATCACTGCCAGTTGCTCGTCCTTTTATTTGATCTTGTCTGACAGTGTTTTTTTTGTTCTTGATTATGTGCCTAATAAAGATAATAATAGAACAACAACAAAATTAAAGTGCGAGGGCCTAAATCCGTTTAAATTACATCTGCCTCTGTAAATTAAATATGTTTGGAGTATTAAAACACACACATTTAAGTTCCAGGGCCTGTACAGATGTATTTGACCCAACTTTGTCCTGTCCCAGTCCAGCTCTATTACATAAGCAGCTCGTGAGGTCAACACATGTCCACTGTGTGTAATCTGTGTCTAATTTGATCATTTGTGTTTTATTGTTCATCCTCCTGAGACCCGAGCTCTTGTTTTATTAATCTGTCTTTGTTCTTTGGGCTGATCGGGACCTGATGAGTCTAAAAACTAAGAATTATCTTTTTACATTATATAGTTTATGAGGAAAATCATGTCCACGTATGAGGACAATCGTTCTATGTTGTAATAATGTTTTCAATTCAACAATGTGTCTCATGTGACGTGCTGCTAAGAGGTGTTAGAGACATAGGTCTTTACAAAAAAATAATAAATCTGAACATTCTAAACTCTTAAAATATTCTAAACTGAAAATTTTTGCATTGTTCCTGTTCTTGTGTGCTGCTGTTCTTCTTCTTCTTCTAAGAATTTGCATTGTGGCCTAGACGACCCAAAATGTGTCTCAGGAGTTTAATAATCAGGAAGTGTGTGGTTAGCATGCTGGTTGTTACTTTACTTTTACCTATATGAACGACTACTGTAAAAAGTACCTATATGGGGGGGCGACAGTAGCTCAGTAGGTTGAGTGTTTGTCCACTGATCCGAAGGTTGGCGGTTCAAAATCCCGCTCTCTACATAAACATCATTGGTGAGTGGTTAGATCCACTGACTTGAAGGTTGGCGGTGCAATTCCAACCCTCACAGATGAATGATGTCGTTGTGTCCTTGGGCAAGACACTTAACCCACCTACCCCAGCCCTTGGGACAACGGGTGGAATTAGCCTCTGGCTATAACCCGGTGTGTTTACATTCATGTCTGTCATGTCATGTCTGTTCATTAACATGCACTGTCCCAACCAAATAAAATAAATTTAAAAAATATATATAAACTACTACTGTAAAAAGTACCTATATAAACTACTACTGTAAAAAGTACCTATATATACTATTGTGAAAAGTACCTATATAAACTACTACTGTAAAAAGTACCTATATAAACTACTACTGTAAAAAGTACCTATAAAAACTACTATTGTAAAAAGTACCTATATAAACTACTACTGTAAAAAGTACCTATATAAAACTACTACTGTAAAAAGTACCTATATAAACTACTATTGTAAAAAGTACCTATATAAACCCGTAACTTGGTGAATACTTTGAATACTTCGGAGTCTCCGTCAGGACGCTGCAAACTGTTTAAAATGTTTATGGCGTTTTTAAAAATCAGATACAGCGATTTCATTCATAAACTAGTCCCATTGCCACTGCCCTTAAAGCCCCCTGACCCTTAAAGCCCCCTGACCCCTCCTAAACGCCCCGTGGTACGTTCCTCAGGCGGCGCCGCTGTGTGACTGTGGCCGTGCTCCGGGACCTCAGTGGAAAATTGTCTGTCTGTGAATAATGGCTAAATATACGGGCAGAGCCGGAGAGGGGCCTGGCTGCCACAGATTAGCACAAGGGCACGGGGAGAGGGAGCGGTTGTTTATGGAGCGGGTTGGAGGTCAGCGCACCCCCCCCCCCCCCCCCGTCCCGCACCCACGGGCTTCAGTGCAATTTCAGTTTATTTATATGGCGCCCTTAAA
Organism: Periophthalmus modestus; assembly: GCA_019594935.1. Taxonomy (NCBI): domain Eukaryota; kingdom Metazoa; phylum Chordata; class Actinopteri; order Gobiiformes; family Gobiidae; genus Periophthalmus; species Periophthalmus modestus. The sequence continues at coordinate 24,787,466 of JAIEZT010000026.1, read as the reverse complement.
CGCAACTTTAGCCGACCAAAGTGCTTCACATAAAAGTCAAAAAAACAAAAATACAGGTAATACTTAATCCAAAGTACAATAAAACCAGCTGGTGTTAAATGCCAGGGAGGAGAGGTGGGTTTTTAGCAGTGGTGGATGAACTACTCCATTTTGTTACTTAAGTAAAAGTACAGATACAGAAGTAAAGTGTTACTCAAATTTACTAGGAACTTACTTCGGTGATAAAGTACAACATAAAACACTGAATAAGTACAAATAAGGGCAGGCATGAAGGTAAAAAAGATAATTAAATAAAATATACTAAAAGATATATTTAAAAATAACATAAAATGAGACACACCAAATCACCATGGCGACCGTACGTGGCGCCATCTTGGATAAAGTAAAAGTATTTCACACAAGTTAAAGTGTAAATGCAGTGATATGGATTAAAAATGAGACAGATTTTGGCCACAGTAACAATATGGATCAATTTCTTAATTTTTCGTATGAATTTTGTGTGTTTTTTTGTGTTTTTTGGGTTGTGATGTTTGAAAATGGTTAAAAAAAAATAACGCCTCAAATCATATTAAAAGTACTTTTTACTTTTCAGTCCAGTTCAAAAATGTAGTGGAGCAGAAAGTACAGATACTGCTCTCAAATGTAGTGAAGTAAAAGTAAAAGTATCCACTGTAAAATGTACTTAAGTAAAGTACAGATACCTAAAAATGGTTGTAGTATGTACTTTACTACTAGTACTTCGTTACCCTCGACCGCTGGTTTTCATTGTATTCTTCCATAGTCTGAGCGCTGCCACAGAACTAATTTCACCAAGACATAGTTATCATCATTATATTTAAGATTTCACTCACAATCTTGCCTTGTTCTTTCTATTTTTATTTCTGTGGAGAGTATAATTGTACTTCCTGTTTGGACGTGGACAGCAGGTATGATGTACATAGCGCACATGCGAGATCGAGAGTTGGCTGCTTTATTGTCTCTACTGCACCGTAATTATCAGTTCCACCGTCTTTTTCCAGGTACCACTCCAGACTCACACACGTCGCTTCTTCGCTCAACCACACGCCACATGCGCCACATGCACGCGCACGTCACCTCTCACTCACGCGCCGCACTGACACAGAGCACATAGGAGCTTTCAAAATAAGATTCAGATACGCCACAAATACATTTATAAAGTGTTATTTTCATGAACATTTCAAATATTTCAGAATATGGAGTCAATGTCAAGAAACCTTAATATTTCACATAGAGCTGTTTTTCCTTTAGCTTCTGCTGTTTGTGCTAAGACTCACAAGCTCCTCCCCCTCTCCTCTCCCCCTCCTCCCCTCCTCCCTCTCCCCCCTCTCCTCTCCACCTCTCCTCTCCCCCCTCTCCTCTCCACCTCTCCTCGACCTCTGCCCTGACGCTCTGACTGTTGTGTGGCGGACACACATCTAGCACAGATAAAAATAAACTCGTCGTTATATCAAATGGATTTATGTGGCGATTTCCTCTCAGGATTTTCATTATATATCTACGGACGAGCTTGTTAGCGTGTCAAGAGGAGCGGGCAAAAGTCACTTCGGAGAAAATTTGGTCGCTGATAAATTTACTGTTTTTGGTCGGCGGCCCATCGAAAATAAACAATTTATTAAAATTCAAATTAATTACTATAAAGGCGACCTAATTATTTTTATATGTAGAATACGTGATTTGTGGTTTTAATATTTATTATGTTGTGTTAACATGTTATGACCCTAACCCTCTGACCTCTGACCCCTGACCCATCTGCAGCTCCCTGTCCACTATCTGACCCTAACCCCTGACCTCTGACCCCTAACCCACCTGCAGCTCCCCGTTCACTCTCCGACCCTAACCCCTGATCTCTGACCCACCTGCAGGTCTCTGTCCACTGTCTGACCCTGACCTCTGACCCCTGACCCACCTGCAGCTCTCTGTCCACTCTCCGACCCTAACCCCCTGACCTCTGACCCCTGACCCACCTGCAGCTCCCTGTCCTCTGTCTGATCCTAACCCCCTGACCTCTGACCCACCTGCAGCTTCCTGTCCACTGTCTGATCCTAACCCCCTGACCTCTGACCCACCTGCAGCTTCCTGTCCACTGTCTGACCCTAACCCCTGACCTCTGACCTCTGACCCCTGACCCACCTGCAGCTCCCCGTTCTCTCTCCGACCCTAACCCCCTGACCCCTGACCTCTGACCCACCTGCAGCTCCCTGTCCACTGTCTGCCCCTAACCCTCTGACCTCTGACCCCTGACCCACCTGCAGCTCTCTGTCCACTGCCTCATCTTTAAATATTTATTCATTTGACCTCACAGAGATAAAACTGCACAGGAAGTAGTGATGCTAACAGTGAGGTTGCCGGGCGCGGTTGTGCACAGAGCCTGTTCGACTGTAGAATGACTCTGCTGATGTTTTACGGGCTTAAAAACTGCACAGAATGAGAAGTTTTACCTATGACACAACTAAACAGGCAAAATACAAACAGAGCATTTTTGAGTTTTGAGACTTCGGATTAATGCATTAATGAAACAAGTGTGAATTAAGCAAAATACAACTCCATTTTTTTTTGACAAAGGAACGATATAACTTGGTCAAAAAGTATATGTCTTTAAACTTTAAGCTATCACACACCACATTCATATAAAGGCAGAAGTGACATGCAGTCTGGCTCCTTTCAAAAACTGCTAACCCTCCAGTTAAAAGGTATCCACTCTATTCCTCGAGCCATTTTTGCCCCGACAGTGTAATTTCATAACTCTGAATGTGAAGATCCAGTAGACCAAATCTGACTAGAAAAATGTAATTCTCAGTGGGGTCCTGCAGTTTCTTACTTTTACTGAAATGGTGCTTTTATTCTATTAAACACATTCAGGACCACGTCTCACTGTGAGTCCAAACTTTTAAGGATTGTCTGAAAGTTTAAAGGAGAACAGAGTAAGAAAGTAAAAGACAGTTAAAATTTAATGGGTTCAAAAAATATCAACCTCATTCAAATTTTTTTTTAATGTAGTAATCTCACGTCCGCTTTAACTCTGATCACGTACCATAACTGGCCCTTTCACCCCGCTTTGGTCCTGTCTGCTCGTACCCTTACAAACACATATGAGTCGTTGCCATAGCAATTAACAATTCAAAACAATGAATTTCATCTTTTTAAAGGGCAAAAATCCTCAAAATATCACCTAGAAACAAGAAGCTGAAAATAGACGTTATGTTAAACTGAATCATACGTCTCAAAGTGGAAGCTGAAAGTGGCTGTTGCTCCGACTGTGCAGAGCTTCGCAGAGCAGTAGGGGGGAGATAAAGGACACTTCAACTCACCCCATGACAATTCATTTTCTCAACAAACAGACTCAAAACATTTTAGTTTTATACCCAAAAAAGCTGTGATATTTCTCCTTATTTTACCTTTTTATGAATCTATATCTGTGCTGGGGAGGTGACACTTTTACTGTCCACTGTGACCGCCCCTTTAAGCCACTGTGACCGCCCCTTTAAGCCACTGTGACTGCCCCTTTAAGCCACTGTGACCACCTCTTTAAGCCACTGTGACCGCCCCTTTAAGCCACTGTGACCGCCCCTTTAAGCCACTGTGACCGCCCCTTTAAGCCACTGTGACCACCTCTTTAAGCCACTGTGACCACCCCTTTAAGCCACTGTGACCGCCCCTTTAAGCCACTGTGACCACCCCTTTAAGCCACTGTGACTGCCCCTTTAAGCCAGTCACCTTAATTAAATTTTTCCGTGGTTTCCAGGTCTGATTTTCTGTGAAATCTGTGTCTATGACGTGATTGTGTTCATGTCTTCTCCATGGCGACCCGTTAGGACTGTTCCACCGTCGCCTCTGAAGCAAACAAGATGATTTTTATCATCTGTTGGACACACAGGCACTTCTCGGCCGTGTGTCGTCTGCGCAGAGTTCAACTTGAGACACTGCTTTTGTCCAACCCTTTCACATAAAGACCGATGTTCAGGTGGTAAAGACATGTCTGTGACATGTGTGTGAGCAGATACACCTGTGTCCGCCATCCTCCAGGCCTGTGACCTGCCCCTGCCCCTGTCCTGCCCTTTTCTCTGCCCCTGCTCCTGCCTTTGCTCCTGCCCCTGCCCCTGCCCCTGCTCCTGCCCCTGCTCCTGCCTTTGCTTTGCTCCTGCTGACTGCCCTCTGCTCCTGCCCACACCATGTAAGCCACTACATTCATGTTACACATGTGTTACATTCTCATGTTGGTCTTGTAAATCCCCTAAAACTCAAACATTTTAAAAGATATAATAAATAATATTTCATATATAAACATGAATTGTGCCAAGTTTCAAGTTAAGCTGAATTTTTATTCTGAAATCTGCAAGTTCCTCGTGGAATAGCCTCATTTACATTCAATGTCCAAATGACAGAGCTCATCTGGGGCTTAATTTGAACCATATAAATTGGGGGTGTTTTTTATCTACAGTCCATTAGTTTGTGGAGAGGATTTGTCCTTGAGAATGTCATTTTTTGCAATGTATGTCTGTAAATGGTCTGATAATTGTTAACAAAAATGCATAAATCCCTGTAAGCTTGTGTTGTATTCCTCATCATGTCACATTATATGTGTCAGATTTCATGCTTATGTGACACTGGATGTGACTATAGCACCACTTTTAACACACTCAAATCATTTTGCACAATCTGGGTCCCAAAAGAATGGATTTTAGGGCTCCTTTCACACAGTAAGAGTCTGGGACAGCTCTTGTTGAAAGCGAGAACACCATGATGATTATTTAAATGTAAAATCCAGGTGTGTTTCTGTGACGGGGGGGAAACTGTGGAACGGCCTAAATGATAATTTGAAATTATGTACTCCTCTGGTGAGCTTCAAACGAACTTTAAAACAGAAGATTATAAATGATTATTGTATTACTTCTGTATAAAAAGTAAGTTTATATTGTTAGATAAGATTTATTTATTTGTAATCATGTATGTACATGCTTTTTATGTTTGCATATGTATGCATGTAGATGTATAATGTATATATCTTCTTTTTTTTTGAATTTAAAGCTGATTCTCTAGACGTATGTCAAGAAGAAAAGGATAGGCTAATATAAGCCTTAGCTTCTGCCTATTCCTTTTTTGGTTATTTATTTGATTGTAAGATCTTAACTCTACCAATTTTGTAAAGCGACCAAAATAAACCATTCATTCATTCATTCATTCATAAATCTGATTGGTCGAAGCGTCACAGCAGCGGAACAAGAACAAAAATCAAACTTTTGTCACATCCGGTCGTGAGAAAAGCTCAGACATCTTCCCTGTGACAAAAGCTCCGACCCTCTGCTCGTTTCCTCACAAACACAATCGTCGTATCGATGCTGAAGTTCATCTGTCGGCATCTGTTTGTGTCGGTTCACTCGGGGCTTCGCCTTTGGCTCCTGCACAAACCTCCACGCTGCTCTGTGATTGGTCGGCCCTCGCTCTTCCAGCAGGAGCACGCCGAGATGGATTCTTGTGAGTTTGTGAACTCTTACAAATATCTTACTGTGTGAAGTTAGGTTCTGAGGCCGAACAGGGTTGATTTGAAAAAAAAAAAAAAAAAAAAAAAAATGACCCGAGGTGTACACGAATAAAAAACGATAGTAAGAAAAGACAGAAAAATAATCACCGTGAGTCTGGCTCCTGGAACCGTAGTGATAGAAAACTTGAAAACTACCACTATATGACATCACGAGGTGGAGATGTAGGCACAAAATAATATTAAACTATTACTCAAACGTGTGAATGAAACCAAAACAAAACTGCAGTCTGTTTTTGAGGAGGAAACAACACAACATGCCACACTGTTACCATAGCAACCCTTTCACATTTTAGATCTGCTTTGAGCTGTTACAGAACATATTTACACACATTATACATATTTGTCCTCTGCTTTATTCCCCGTGTTGTGACGTCCTCTGCAGAGCCTGTGGTCCTTGACGTGGCTCCGCTCTGTCCATCCTTTGACTTGAGTGACTTCTATGTGACTTCCAGCTCTAATCACATGTTTGCGTGGCGGTGTTCAGTGGAGCGTCTGAGCCCAGTTGGTCCCAGAAGACTGATGCTCTCTGTTGCGCTGTCCCCCCTCTCTCCACCACAAAAGACAAAGTGACATTTGCAAATTAACCAGCTGCTCCAAAACACATGGGAGACAGATCACCCCAGGGACCCCTCTGACGTAAGACTTTAAAGGGGATGTATGCGCGACTTAAAGGCACAGTTGCTAAATTGATTTTCTTGAGTAAAACATGTTACACAGTGGTCCCTCGCTATATCGCAGTTAACTTTTCGCTGTTTCGCAGGTTTTTGGGTTTTTTTACATAGTATGAATGCACATTGTGTTCTGCGTCCTGATTGGCTGAGGGACGTGCCGTGTCTCCTGTACAGGACAGAATGCGCTCAGCCAAAAAACAACAAATTAGCAGCATAGCTAATAGGGATGTGCGAAAATATCGATATACAGTGGTCCCTCGTTTATCACAGGGGTTATGTTCTAAAAATAACCCGCAACAGGCAAAATCTGTGAAGTATCAGCTTTATTTTTTGTTATTCTATATGTTTGTTGGCTGTAAAACCCCTCACCACACACTTTATACACTTTTCTCACACAGGCATTAACATTTTCTCACATTTCTCTCTTGTTCAAACACTCTCAAAGTTCAAACCTTTGTATATTATGTTCTCCTTCCTCGATGATGTTTTAAATGTGTTGTTCTCGTGCCTCTGCTCCAGCTGTATCCACAGAGGCGTCTCTCCAGACACAGAAACTTTGAAGTCCAAAGTGTTTCTGAAATTTGTCGGTGCAGAACGTTTCATCGACAATGTGGGTTTTGTAGGGGAGAAAATTCACAAACATACAGCACTTCAGAGTCACACTGAGATCCAACATTCACTGTATTTTTCGGGCTATATATTACAAAGCTCTATATCAATGAATGTGTCTGTTTTCATACATAAGGCTCACTGGATTATAAAACGCACTGAACGCTGTGGGTGACGTCACAGTCGCTTAGTCCACTTCTTTATACAGTCTATGGGCACATTAAGTGAAACAGAACAGTCAGATTACGCATCGCTGTTCTTGTCTTATCTGAGTCAGTGTTACTTAAATGACAGTGATGCTTCGGGCTCCTGGGGACGACACTTGGGCCACTCGTTCATCTTCTCCTCATCCATCCAGCCCTTTGCGTTAGCCTTGATCATGACACCGCCCGGAAACTTTTCTTTTGGCGAAGTTTTCCTCTTGAAAATGACCATGGGTGGTAGTTTCTGGCCATTAGCCTGAGAACCGAGAGCTACAGTGAAAGATGACTTCTCGTGGTGAGTATAGATACCGTACTGGCCCCTGTTTTCTGGACAGTACGGTTCACGGGTGAGGGGCCACTAGTCCACGTTGGTGATGTGTTCTGGCTGGATCTCCTTTTCAGTGATCTTCTTTTTGCCATTTTGGTGTCCTTACACAGATATTACTCCATGAGGCTCTTGAGTACGGTAGCTGTAACGCTCCGACAATCCATCAAGCGGCGCGACTTCGTAGGTTGTACGTAATACATAAGACATCGGATTATAAAGAGCACTGTCGATTTTTGAAAAAAACATAGCCCGAAAAATACGTCATGTAAATTTGTCTGACACATTGTACTGTACAGGAGACATGAGGAGACACAGAGGACAATGGTCTACAGTCCCTCAGCCAATGGACGCAGAACTGTCCCTTAGCCCTCAGCAATCAGGACGCAGAACACAATGGTCTACTGTCTCCTCAGGACACAGCACATCAGTCCCTCAGCCAATCAGGACGCAGAACACAATGGTCTACAGTCCCTCAGCCAATCAGGACAGTCCCTCAGAAATCAGGACGCACAATGGTCTACTGTCTCTTAGCCAATCAGGACACAGAACACAATGGTCTACTGTCCCTCAGCCAATCAGGACGCAGGGTCTACTGTCCCTCAGCCAATCAGGACGCCAGAACACAATGGTCTACAGTCCCTCAGCCAATCAGGACGCAGAACACAATGGTCTACAGTTCCTCAGCCAATCAGGACGCAGAACACAACGCACATTCATACTCTGTAAAAAAACATGCAAAATGGCAATAAAAAAATAAAATCCACAAAACAGCGAGACGGCGAAAGGTGAACCACGATATAGCGAGGGGCCACTGTAAATATAGTGACACTAATGGGTTTAGCAAAAAAATAGTGTTGTGTCATGAGGGACGCTGTGATTCGCAGCACTATTATGAGACACACAAAGCTTCTCTGGCAGATTTAAAAACACAGAGAAGCCACATTTGTACATTTAGCGTTGAAAGAATATACCCTTTACTCACATATGCACGAATAAACCAACACAACATCTGCGTTTTTTAGACAATCTGACATGGTCGGACGTTTAAAATGTGCTTTAGCGTTTGTCGGCTTAAGAGCTCGGCCTGTTTCACCTTCAGAGTGAAATCAGCTCCCAAAGCCCTACACCTTTGAGAAAAACATCCACCGTTTTACCCTCCAAGCTTTTATGATAAGTGAAAGAGGTATGGTACAAATCACAGTCAATTTGAATTTAAATAGCATTCGTTTCCAAACCCATTTTCCAGTGCGATTATAGAGCCAGCCGAGCAGTGTGTGAGCGCATCTGATCGACACGCACGCAAATCCACATTCAAAATTAATACGACGAGACTGAAAAAGCAGGAGGAAATAGGTCATACAGGAGGAAGTCTCAGCGCTGATATGAAAAACCTCATCGTTTTAGATACTTTTAATGTTTCAGATTCACAGATGTAGGCTGCTAAAGCGCTGAGAGGTTTGAAAGGCCCGAGGGAGGCCAGTACAGTACGGGAAGCTCGTAATAACAGCGACTTAAGCCCCCCGTGGACATATGCATTATTCATCTGATAACAGTTTTTTAAAAGATATGTAACTTTAATGGTAGAAAAAATGGCACAAATTAAAGGAGTTTTATTAAGAATTGTGTTACTATGAACCAAGTGTTTGAATAGTTTTGAGAGTTTAGTTTTACTCACCTACAAGTCGTTTTTTGTCCATCCATCCATCCATTTTCTTCCACTTATCCGGGGCAGCAGTTTAAACAGGGACTCCCAGACTTCCCTCACCCCAGACACGTCCTCCAGCTCCTCCGGTGGGACCCCAAGGCGTTCCCAGGCCAGCCGAGAGACACAGTCCCTCCAGCGTGTCCTGGGTCTTCCCCAGGGCCTCCTCCCGGTGGGACGTGCCCAGAACACCTCCCCAGTGAGGCATCCAGCTGGTTCCTCTCGACGTGGAGGAGCAGCGGCTCTACTCCGAGCTCCTCCTTGGTTTTTGTCTTATATTAAAAGATCTAAATTTGCTTTGAATTGACACAAAAATGACTGAAATTGTAAAATACTTTAACTTGTAGAGAATATTGCTTTTCATTTTTCAAGTGCTGGTTTTGTTTAGTTTTATTTGCCAACGATATTTCACCTGTGGATTATTATGTTTTAATTTGGACATTTTAAATCGTAATATTCATCTAAAACAACTTAATACAAGAAATAAGTCTGTGTTTGAGCCCAATGGGAGCGAACGTCGGCGTAAACGACATCACAGCAAAGAGCGCCCCCTCCTATGGATAGATGCACATTAGCAAGTAGCAGATTTTATTTTATTCTTTTAATTTGTACCAAAATAACTAAGCGACACTGCCGAAACCTACGTGCATCACCGATAATAAAATAAAACTGAGAAATGAAGGGCATATGTCACAGTGGGTGTGTACGGGGGGGGAGGTGAAGACAGGGATCGATCGGCAAAATGGCGTCTTAAAAATAAGCGATTAAAGATCAAACGTGCACGAATCAGTCCAAATACAACTTCAACAGAGGCGAGAAGAAGGAAACAACTATAAAGTCCATGTGGCTGAATAGGTTTACTTTAAGTATGTGCCGTATTTTTCCCAAGTAATATTTCAGTCAGTTTAAAGTAAAGTCAAAATTTTGAATTAGAATGAATCCCCAAATTCTGTTACTTAAGTAAAAGTACAGATACACAGGTAAAGAGTTACTCAAGTAAAAGTAAAAGTATTACATGAAAAAAAAAAATTACTAAATCAAGATATGAACATGAATAACAGAAATCAGACGCCTTCTTTCCCAGAGGTCGCTCCCACTAGCGTTAGCAACAGGTTTGATTGACAGTGTTGCTAAGCGCCCGCTCCCTGTTAAACCAGCGGTGCGGGCGGGAAGGGGCGTTACCTTTGACAGCCTGGCTCTGGATTGGTTCTTTGGTTGCTATGATACTCCCGGCTGGAATTTCAAAGACGCAACATGGCTCCAGATGTATGACTGTACCTGCTCGAGCCTCGATGAGCTTCATTTGACCGAAGCCGAGCGCTGTGGGTTTTAAAAAGTTACTACAGGCACAACTGAGCCTGTGTTGCCAGAGCTTTAAACTACAGATAGAGACACAGACACATTTCTGTTTGGATAATTGTCTTGAACCAATTATAGGCACCAAACGGCCGACAAGTAGAAAAAAAATCTGAATTACAATTGTTATCAGTAAAAGCTACATTATGAATTTTATAAGTATCAGATTTACCTTTTCCAAATTTTGATGTGTGGATTATATTTATATTAGTGTCATGTTCTGTCTTGTCTGTCATAAGTCATGTCCAAACACTTCTGACTCTTTGAAAAGCCACAGACACTTCTGAAGGCAACACCGCCCCCTGCTGGAGAACACACTTTCTGTCATTGGGAAACCTCAGACGTGGTTTGGAGTTGCATTTATTTATAACAGGCTCATAATGGATCATATACAGGATGATGTAATGATGATATGAAAATGGCATGTCTCGTGTTTAAGTGGCCATGATGTATTTGACAAAGGCCTCGTAGTTAATGCAGCCGTTGGCGTCCTCTTGATTCTGCATCAGCTGCTCCACCTCATCCTCTCTCATCTTCTCACCTGTGCACAAAAATAAATATTCACAATTACAAAAAAATGTATAATAATAATAATAATAATAATAATAATACTACTACTAATAAATAAAATAAAATAATATAAATAAAATAAATACACCATAAAAATAATAAAAAATAAAAAAATAATACATAAATAATAATAATAATAATAATAATAATAATAATAATAATAATAATAATAATAATAATAATAATAATAACATAAATAAAATAATAATAATAATAACAATAAAAAAATAAAATAAATACATAAATAAAATAATAATAATAATTTAGCCTTTGGGAATTGTAATTGTATCAATAAAGTGCTTTGCTTGGAATGTTCCACAGTATAGCATTACATGACTCTATTACCATGAGGACAAGCAGCTGACGTCTGGCCATGCTGCAAGTCAAATCTGTGGAGAGGCGAGCCCGTTCAGAGAAGGAATGCATTTGTTTTTTTTTTTTGTTTTTTTTTTAAGTATTTTAGTACAATACAATTGAATAAATGAAACAAAGATTTGTCAAATACCAGACTGTGGAATATTCCAAGCATCTCCATGGAGACAAGCATTTCTGTGATAGTTAAAGTTGTAGTTTACACATCTTCTATTTAATATAGTTTTTGTTTTTACAGCCCAAAATCACAAGAGCAGTGACAGTTCATATTCCACAGAGGTGCCTGATTTAAGTGAAAGTGCTGCCCTCTGGTGTTCACTCGTTGTTACTGCTGTCTGTTTTCTGGTGAGGGAGTGCTCTCTTCAATACTTCTACTAAAGGACTACAGGCCATTCAGAAAACATCATATTGGCAGTTTACAAGAGGATTTATTGACATTGAAATACATCTGCCTAATCCACACATTTTGAATTTAAAGCTAATGATGTAAGATTAGGATTTCAAATTTTAAATGCGTCTCTGAACACAAGGTAGATGCGCTCAAACCTCCTTGGCAAACCCTGGTTTAGTCAGATCTCAGACGCTAAGCTGGGCCGGGCCTGGTTAGTACTTGGATGGGAAACCGCTGGGAATATAAATGAATGTGGTGGGCTTTTCTGTCCTTCTGAAATTTACAAGCAAACTGCACTGAACCCCAGACTTTCATTTTAAACTTATGAAATGGAGCATTCCTTTTGAAATATTATGTTAAATATTGTGATACATAAATGGTGTGAGCAGTGAGTCTTACCCAGAGTGGCGAGCACGTGCCGGAGCTCCGCCCCCATGACGGTGCCGTTGCCCTCCTTGTCGAAGACCCTGAGCCCCTCCACAAAGTCCTCGTAGGTGCCACGGTCCTTGGCCTTACAGATGTGCTGGTGCATGGGCAGGAACTGGTCAAAGTCCAGCATCTTACTGTGCATGTCTACAGCGGGAGAGGAGCACAAGGGTAAAAGGGTAAAAGGGGACAAGGGCACAAGGACACACGGGCACAAGGGCACAAGGGTACAAGGGGACAAGGACACACGGGCACAAGGGCACAAGGGCACAAGGGCACAAGGGCACAAGGGCACAAGGGCACAAGGGGACAAGGACACACGGGCACAAGGGCACAAGGGCACAAGGGCACAAGGGCACAAGGGCACAAGGGCACAACAAGGACACACGGGCACATGGGCACAAGGGCACTGTTACAGGCTCTGTAGTCTGATGAGGGACTCCAGAGAGAGGTGTGTTTTACATTTGGTCTTGCGTTTATAAAAGTGTAAATTTACTGGCATTAAATGGTAGACATATTGGTTGATATTTGAAATGAATTGAAATATTATAATTGGTAGATATTGGTTATATTGCATTGATAAACGTGTATGAAAATATTGTTCCTTGGTCCACGTCATGCAGAATGTTCTGAAATATGTTATGCAATATTGCTTTAACTTTTTTTAACAGGCTAATGTTTTTTTTTTTAAGCCAAATAATATATTAAAACAATAAAGTAGACTGTAGATGATGCCAGACTCCCAGACGGGGCAGTGACAGTTTTTCTATTAATTACATTGTACTTCACCATGAAATATCCGAACTGTAAAAACACATGTTGAACTGGATCATTTCTATTAGTGACTAGACACAAGACGTCACCGTAGTACAACACCAATCTGCATTATAACAGTTTTCATTTCAGCTGCCCCACACATGTATTAAATATATAGACTGTATAAAAAAGTGGACTAAGTGAGCGTGACGTCACCCACAGCGTTCGGCTCCCGTCAAATGAAGCTCATCGGGCCGAGTTTGATATTTGGAATCGAGTATCATAGCAACCAAAGAGCCAATCCAGAGCGAGGCTGTTGAACGTAACACCCCTTCCTGCCTGTGACGCTGGTTTAGCAGGGAGCAGGCACTTAGCGACGCTGTCAATCAAACCTGTTTGACAGCGGGAGTGACCTCGGTGAAAGAAGCCACCTGATTTGTCTGTTATTAAGGTTCATATCCCGATTTAGGGATTTAAGAGCGAAATAAAAAATGACGGGTCTGTCAGCAGCACTTCCAGAGAGAGGGGTGGCATTTTTTTTGTAAAGTGAATTGGAGCCAGAGCTGGATGCGCGCCCATGATCACTTACTATTTGGAATGAGGCAGCTAGCAGGTTAGCCATGTCCATTTATGTCCATTTATGTATACAGTCTATGATTAAATATGACACAAATCTATGTTTCCTTTTTTTTATGTCTTTCTAATAACAATCGTGGATGGATATATCTACAGAGACGAGTGCAGTACCTTCTGGCCTGGGCTTGCCGAGCACATGCATGATCTCTGCGTTGGTGGGGTTCTGTCCCAGAGCTCGGATCAGGTCTCCACACTGCTCGTACGTGATCTTCATTTCATTCTTGGGCGTCCGGTCGAACAGCTGGAAGGCGTCTTTAAAGTCTGCCAGACAAACAGCAGGGGGAGCTCTCAGTGGGATCCCCTCATTATGATGTTTTCTAATTAAAGGTGATGAGCCTCTGTTCAATGATCCGACTAAGCGAGCCAAGTTAAAAACAGCTCGACTTGATCTTTAGCGGGGGCTTGAATCCCGCTTGCTGTTGTATTTCGTTGCTTTGCCTAGAATGTTTCACTGTATGTCATTAAACTCACCTATTCTACATGAAATTGAATGAAAAATCTTGAAAAACATGCATTCTTATGTGAGCAGGCTTGCCTCTCCACAGATCTTGCCTACGGGTCTCCTTGAATTCAACTTGCATTCACAGCTAAACTCGTCTGAATTAAAGAAGTTTCTCCAACTAGCCCTGTCACGATAGCACATTTTAAAGTTCGATATATCGCTGAATTAAACAAGCGATAGGCGATAATACTGAAACTAATTAATGCCACTGACACGAAAACCCAAAAGCAGATTTAAACCACAAAAACTGTTCTAAATCTACACTATTGGTCATGAGCTGCAATAAATAAACAGCAAAATGAAACGATTTAGTTCTTAGTTTTCTTTTACCGCTTAAATCTTACTATAAAGCCAAAAAATAACCCCAAAAAAATCCAGTAGAGCAAAGAAACTGTGCACACGACCCCAAAAAATATAGTTCCACCTTTCATATTTGTAACGATAAGTGGAAATAGTGGTGGCGGTGACGGGCCTGTCTCTTACCTTCTATCTGATCTGCAGTGAACTCCAACTGAAACAAGACAAACAAACATATATGAATATTAAGTGGAACATTGGCTGATTTTCTATATTTTAATGAATTCTGTCACTGAGCAGCCGTCATTTAAGCAGTTTTGAACGTCTAAGTTAAGTAAAAGTAAAGCTTTTGTAGTTTTTTGGGGTAAACTGACACATTTTTATACGTTTTTCCACCTTCGAGGCACGCAGACACTGGGGTCGAGTGGGCTTTAGGAGCTGGAAAGGACGCACGACAGCATTCACCTGTGGGCCGATGGATCGCACCGCCAACGACCTTCAGATCATCTGACCCGAACCTTCAGCTCAGTGGACGAACGCCGACCAACTGAGCTGCAATGTCCTTAGATTTGATTCTCTCCTTTACACAAATACGGTGCTGTATATTGAGTAATAATATGGAATTCTTCTTTTATTACAGCCTCATTTTGAACATTTTTAGTCGAGAATGGATGTACTATGGTAGTGGGGCAGCTTCGAGGGCGCATTGACCATTCTCAGGGACGCTAGTGTCTACTCAAGCCCCCCCTCCGTCTCCTAAAAACCGCTTCTCGCCGCCTTACACCTGTCTACGGCCCTGGTTCACTCCCTTAGGATTCTCATTCCGCAGTAGTTACACAAACATTCACACGTCAGACCCCAGCACTTGGTTTTATCCTTCCCCGCTGCTACCCACCTCCCCACCCTGCGTGTTTGGGACGTCCCGGGTGCGGGGGGGGGGGGGTGTTGGGTTACGCAGACGTTTGAAGCAGTGGTTTATGAGCGGGCTTGGCGTTGATGGATTGCCTTGTTGACAGAAGCTGTCAGCTGCAGTTAAGCCACACCAAAAACATCAGCACCTTTTAAAACAATCATACTGTTCCTCACCCGCCTCTGAACCTCTGAACGTTGTTGAAGGTTGTTCCATAAAGGTGCACTATGACACTTTTCTGACAGGTTGTTTCCATGGAGATGTTTTTGCTTTGCTTAGAATGCTTCACAATATGGCATCAAACTGATCTATCTCCATACAGACGATCAGTTTACACCAAGAGGCAAAGTTACAAGTCAGATCTCTGGAGAGCCAACCCTTTATGTTGATTGAGGAGAGTATTTCCCCATCCCCAGTCGAGGTCAGCAGCTCTTCACTGTAAACTCACTCTTCAGGGCCCGAACTCCTCCTAATCTCAAATTTTTGCCTCTGCGACCACACGAGTTGCCCAGCCAGTCTGAATACGCTTTGTGGATCTGGAGAAGGCCGACCTTGTACTTCATGCTGCCCTTTGGGGGAGTATGGGCTCTGGAGCACTTAGCTTAGGGCTGTCTGGTCCCTGTATGACAGGAGCAGGAGCTGCATTTGCATCGCTGGTAGTAGGTCAAACCTGTTCCCAGGGCACATTGCACTCCAAGGCTGCCCTTTGTCACAGGTTTTCTATGCACAGGGTCTGGAGGGGGTCTGGTTTGGGACCACAGGGTTTCATCTCTTCTGTTTGCAGGTGATGTTGTCCTGATGGCTTCATCGAGTCAGGACCTGCAGCACTGGGGAGGTTTGCAGTCAAGTGTGAAGCGGCTGGGATGAGAATCAACTCCTCCAAATACCGAGGTGAGGAGGTCGGAGTAGAGCCACTGTTTATATATATACACATATGAGCACTGTGAGTGGACAGTGACCCCCAAGCTGGAGGAGTGGCTGTGGCAGATCCGAGGAAAAACAACAAACATCTCAGTCCAGAAAAGCTCAGTACTAGGAACAGCAAAGATACTACGCAGAACCCTCTAGCTTCCAGGACCTAAGCACGGAAAGACCATATATAAAGAGCTAAAGCCGCCCCCAGCAGTCTCCCATCCAAGTACTAATCAGGCCCAACGCTGCTTAGCTTCTGAGATCAGACATTGATAAGGTGGTATGCCCAAATATCTTGCCCAAGGACACACCAAAGTACGCCCTGGTCTGTGCTGGCATCCAACCACTAACCTTACAGTTTCACTACCAGCTGAGCCAGCCATCCTTTAAGTGAGACAAGGCCGAGGGTTTGTAGCACCGTCGAATCTAAAACTAAAATATAAAGCTGATTTAGAGTCAGTTCACTTTCTACTTCGCTACAAAATTCTATATATGTTGCTTCATATATTTGGTGACTTCAGTATCTATCAGTGTTGGAAGGAGTAAAAGTAAAAGTATCAAAGGAAAAAAAAACGATGAAACCTGTGAATATATAGACAGTACTTTTACATTTGTTCTTTGTTACCTTCCACAATCCAGTAAAAAATAAAGAAAACGAACATGCAAAAGTCTAACTAGTAGTGTGTATATATTTAGTCTGGGCTCACTGACAGCACTCAGCCAATCTGCCGCTATTATATTTTTATTTTATAAGCTCTCACCAACCCCCCGAATGGTGAGCAGGCCTGATCCGCCCGAGACCCTGGGCTATTTTTACTGTGCGTATTCTGGCAGGGCATCAGACAGACCACGTATAATGTGGGGATGTATTCAAATCCTCTGTCCACCGACGGCTTTGTCCAAATATTATTCCAGCACTTATCTTAACCCGTTTGAAAATGGCCGACGATGGCATATGTTTAAAGGCGCTCTACCTATATTTTACTGTCTTAAAAACATCGAAAAACATCCAAAGTTATTCCTCACATACACAGTTGTTATACTTATTTTACCTCTACTACTTTAATATATCAAGACAAGTTTCACATTATAAATCCTAATATGGATGTTTTTGAATTCAGTTTAATTTAGTTTAATTCAACACTTACTCAATGCAAAATGTGAGTTTGTGGGGGTTTTTTTGGGTTTTTTTTTTTTTTTTTTTTTTTTAAATTCAGTTTAATTCAGTTTTTTTTGCAAAATGTGAGTTTTTTTTTTTTTTTTTTTTTTTTTTTTTTTTTTTTTAATTCAGTTTAATTCAGTTTAATTCAACACTTACTCAATGCAAAATGTGAGTTTGTGGGGGGGTTTTTTTTTGTTTTTTTTTTTTAAATCAGTTTAATTCAGGTTAATTCAACACTTACTCAATGCAAAATGTGAGTTTGTGGGGTTTTTTTTTTTTTTTTTTAATTAGAGAAATTTCCAGTAAATCTATTTTAAAACCAGGGAAGTAGCACAAAATTCTGAGCCTTGGGTATAAATCATTATGGTGGGCCCCCATGACAATTTGTCTAATGAAAAATGCTCGTCACAAAATCTGTAATGAGCAACTTTGTGGGGGCCCCTCTCTGCACTGGGCCCTGGGTGAACAGCGCCACCCCAGTGTGACGGCCCTGAATGAAACTTTAATGGTTTAGTTTTGTCATATAATACGTATTCTGTTTAGTGAACGGACTACCACAGTTAACAGCGCTGAAGTACCACTCAAGACATTTAGTGGCACATATATATTCTTTCTTTCTTTCTTTTTGAATTACATTTTGCATTACAGACATGTTTTAAAACCTATTTTGATATTATTCCTGAGGTAATCATGGCAGGTGAACCACTCAGTAGCCTTCAATAACAATTTTATAATATTAATAAATAAATACATAAATGTAATTAAAACTTCATTCAGTCTCTTTTTGTAATTTTGCTTTGCCTATTAAAAATTTAAATAAAAAGGTCATTAAAAAAGTAATTCCTTCAGAGACTTTTTTATGACTATTGACTATTTTTACATTACCACAGCCTCACAGCTCATTGGTTTTGCTTTATTTGCCACGACAGCACCTGCCCTAACTCTGCGCTCACGTCTCAAGTGTCCTACAGCATCCTCCTCCCTCCCTCTCCCTTCCTCCTCCTCCTCTCTCCCCTCCTTCTCCTCGGCCTTCTTACCGTCACCCCCGCAGGGTCGAACACGGGGGTCTTGGGTCTCTCCGGCTCCACCGGTTTGGGGGCTGGCGGTGGGGCTGCCTTGGGTTCTTCCTTCTTCTTGGGGGCCATCTTGGTGCTGTACCAACGCAGATACTGGCACTAGCGTTTAACGGCGGAGTCCATTTATGCTTTATCCCGTCTGAACCCCCCCCTCCTCGCTCCCCCCTTCCAACACAAACGCACCATCGACAATTACACACCCCACCAGGCGGCCAACAATAGACCCACAGCTATAAAAGGCCATGTCTTTGTGCTTCTATTTAAGACAAAGGCTGTTGTTGTTGCCCGCTGACAATCGCCACATGAGACATCAAAGTCTCCAGGCTCTCAGATGCTACACATGTGTGGCATGACAGTGAGAAAGAGCGAGGAGTGAGACCAGGTCAGTGCAGAAGCCAAGGGTAACACTTTGTAATAACTCCAGCTGATCAGCCTTAATAAAGCAGGAACGAGGATTTAACTCATAGTGAACAAGTAGCGTTAAAGGGCCACGTTACGCTATTTTCTGATCTGTGTTATAATGTTGTTTCCCTGCAGATTTAGGCCGAGTTCTTCTCTCAAGCTGAAAACACTCTGGTTACACCTTGTGATGTCATGTGGTAATACAGGAAGTGCATCCAGGAACTGTGTCTTTAAACATCATTCACCTTCACTACAATCATTTGGTTCATTTCAGTCCTGGAACTGCCAACCTCTACAGAACTAAAGGTAAAATCACAAGGTGGAACAGAGAATTTTGAGCTTTGGGGATGTAGACAGACAAATAATAAAGTGTTACTCAAAGATGTGTGAAAACAAAACACAACTCTAGGGCTGTTTTTGAGGAGGTAACATCATTATAACGTGGTTTAAAGTTCACAAGAGTCAGTTTTGTATAATACAGAACCTTTAAAAATGATTAAGACTTAGTAACTACTTCTCTAATACCATTGCCCTAACCTCTAACCATAATAGTGACCTTAAGCCTAACACCATGTACTTATCCTGATCATTCTTAATAAACTTTTAATAAACTGTTCATTATGAATAAAGGAACTACATGTATGGAGCCTTACAGTTTAACAATGGTATAACAATCACAACTGAACCTGTGTTGCCAGTAACCTACAGATAGACACTCACACTCACTCTCAGTATATGGACAGGCCTCATGTGAAAGAACCTCCAGACTTCACTCACTGAGCTGCAGAGGCTGCACTAGCACTGATTCATGATTGTCTGCAGGTGCTGGGGTTTAGGTAGTGACCGTTCGGAGCAGAGAGAGACTTTTTAGGTTTAAACCAGCTGGATTTCTGCATTGAAACATGAGGCTCATTCTTTCTGATTGGATAATTGTCTTGAGAATCAAAACAAAACAGCTGTTTCATTTATAGCAGGGGTGTCCAAACTATGGCCCGAGGGCCAAATGCGGCCCTCAGACCAGTTTTTATTGGCCCTCAGGCCTCCTGCTGAACCGGCCCAACTGATCATAAGCAGAACTTTTAACAGCAAATTAAACTATTTCCACCACTATATCCTCAAACATCACATTGCAGTGTGATACAGACCTAAAATTAATGTGTTTCAAGCTTTATTAATCCACAGCGGGTCTGTCAAAGTTGTGTATAAAGCACCTCACTGCACTGATCACTGGTCTGTGGCCCTCTGCTTCAAATATGTTTTGAGATGTGGCCCTCAATAAAAAACAGTTAGGGCACCTCCGATTTGTAGGAATAAGCAGTGATTAACCTCATCTGTTTATAAAATTGGTAAATCAATGTTTTAACCATAGCATGGCTATATTACTAATTACAAGAGCGTCCTTCTGCTTTTTTTCATGAAAACATAGGTCTCCATCGTGGGAAGACACAGAATTCAACATGTAAGCAGAATGTAACGTATTGTACTCATCAAGACCCACTTTTTCGGCCATGAACCAATAGTATAATGCAGCGGCTGGAGATCGGCTTCATGTGAGAATAATGTGAGTGTTCGGAGATGGTGAACTTTTTCAGACAACAATGCCGTAATAAAGTCCACACACTTCATGAACTAATTACTCGGTTATCGGTTATTCTGTTTGTAAAGTTGCTGTGAAAGGCGGGTACAGTGTAGGGGGTTTATAATAGATCCATGGTAGAGACACTATTGACAGACGCCGCTGTTTTCGCCTCAAAAAGTGTCAATGAGACGTTATAGATCACCAAAAACTCGTGAGGAATCTGACTGATGAACGCAGATGATGTGAGCAGAAAACAGGCTCCTTCCCCAGTGGAGATCACCAAAAAGCCTGTTGTCGCACCATTTATAACCGATGGACTGGTTTGCATATTCTCCTTATGTCTGGGTGCACTGTGGTTCTCCAGTTTTCCCTTCCACCCTCAGAACTTGAGCTCGTGTTAATTAAAATATCACCACGTGCACAACCGTCAGTCACTTCTGTCAAAATGAGCGTAACTGAGTGATTTTGTTACAGACATTTCAGCGCTGAGAGAGAAAAAGTAAAAGAACAAAAGCTGTTAAAATGTGACTGGCAGATGGTAATGGGTCTTAATCAAAGGCTTTTAAAGAGCAACAGGAGGTAAGTCGTTAAAGGCTAATCAGAGCTGATTTATGACAAAGTATAAAGTTCTCTCTTAATTAAACAAATTAATACAGGCTGGTTTACTTTTCATTCTAATCACTCCCATGTCGGTATGTGGCGGAGAGCTTCTAAACCGCTCTGAGGCTGACGGCCTGAGTGGTGGCGGACAATCTGTGCCATTGGCCTGTTTTAATAACGTGGTTCATGCCAGATTGATATGTGTATCCGTCTGAACTGAGCTCTACACATTATTAATCTGGAATCTCGCTGAAAGTGATCGGAAAAAGGTGTAACGTCATGACTAATATTTGAATCTGAAGCAGAACAAAGCAAAAAAAAGTTGAGCTGAGTTGAGAGGAAAGCACAGACATCTTCCTGTTCACAAACACACAAGGCTCTGACTTTCTGACACAGATTAGGAGAGGCGTTCAACTGCACAAGGTAATAAACACCAGGCATGGCATGTGTTTGGCTGTGTATTCAGACCTTTTAGATCATTAATTATCAATTATCGGTGCAAAGTATAAGTGGTAAGTGGAGGGTCTGCCCCCGTCTCCATGGAGATGTTGTGGTAGAGGTTATTATAGTCCCATTTATTCAGTTTGAGGGGTTTCTATTGCATAATATTACACAATAACACAACACCTGGCCTCAGTTTAGATACAATATCATAATGTGGAACAAAGAAGGCGGCCAACCCTCCACCTTTAGTAAATGGTCACTTTTACCATTTACGTTTAGATATATTTCTACCTCAAGGCCCTCAAAGCACTTTATACACTCACTCACCCATTTACACAGACACTAGAGGCGAGGCAGGTGAAGTGTCTTGCCCAAGGACACAACACATACATTACATTATCTCGGACCGAATTACCAACCCGTGGGCAAAGGGGTCTGACTGCTCTACCTATGTTTTTTTATGCTGGGAGCGGGACAAGTACTCCACCAAATGAGCTACTGTGTAACTGCCCCATATGATACTAGACTAAACTAAGCCTCTGTTATGGTAGAAAAATACATAATACTATATATAACATGAATCACACAGTAAACTTAAGCGTGCATTGTTCTCTCATAAGTCTCACATCAGGCGTGTGGAAAAACAGCCATATAAACTCAGCAGCTGTGTTCTCTGTATAGTCCCGCTGGCAGCTCGTGATTTGTGACTTTAAAGAACAGCTTTTATTCTCAGCTTTGCATTAGGAACAATAAAGAAATGAACGTGTCGGAAAATAACTTTGCGTAAGGTTATGTAGACATTATAGACGCTCATAGACAGAACTCATGCAGACATCAGCCATAAAGAAATTCTTGATGTGTTTTTACTATCAAATCTATGAATGAACGCATATGGAGTATAGTGAACTAAAGTGTGAAGGAATTCTTAAAAATGTTATATTTTAGATTCTTGCCTTTAGCCTTTACCCTTTTGATCGTGGCTTTGCTCGCACTAATGAACCCTGACGACGCACATCTGTGAAGTCAAAACCATTTCAGGAGATCATCATGACGTTCATTGAGAGATGGCCACTGTCGACTAAGCGAATGGTGGTTATTCGAGTTTTTTTTTCTTTGCTAAACACTTCCAGTCCTCTCGCTTCATAAAGTTGATGTTTTCAGTGTGTATCTATAATGCAGAAAGTACTAAACATAAAGAAAGAACATTGAATGAGCAGGTATCCAAACTTTCGACTGCTTTACAAGCTTCTCAAAGCAGCTGCTCTGATCTGACTGACAGAAATATGGCCCCCAGTCTGCGGCAACAACCTCCCACACCACATCAGGTCAAAGCAAGTTCATTTGTACAGCACAATCGTATGCAAATGTGCTTTACAGAATAAGAAAGACGTTAAAGTCATCACAAACAATCATCATAAAGTGACCCTAGACTGCATAAAGAAGAGGACTAAGTGTTCGGCTCCAGTCAAATGAAGCTCGTCGAGGCTAGAGCAGGTATAAAGGAGCCAATTTGGAGCCGGAGATTTGAAATTCAGACCACGAGTATCATAGCAACCAAAGAGCCAATCCGGAGCCAGGCTGTTGAAGGTATCACCCCTTCCTGCCCACACCGCTGGTTTAGCAGGGAGCAGGCGCTTAGCAACGCTGTCAATCAAACCTGTTGCTAACGCTAGCGGGAGTGACCTCGGGGAAAGAAGACTCCTAATTTGTCTGTCAGTAATGTTCATATCGTGAGTTACAGACAATATTGAAATAAAAACACCAGGATCGTGTAGAGAGGGTGAACATGATGAACATTTTAAGACCAAAATGATGAGGCTCACTGCAGCGGTTACAGAGAGAAGCGTGACAGTTTTCGTGTGAAGTGAAATGAAATGGAGTCGGAAGCGCGCCCTTGAGCACTTCGCATTCGGAAAGGAGTGGCTAGTGCGTTAGCCATTTATATATACTGTCTATGCTAGTAACACAGCTGCATTGTGCTGTGAGAGCCGGGATTAAACCACTAAACTTCTGATCATAAGGGAACTACTTCACTTGAGCCATTGCACATATACAGTATACAAAGTCCATGTTAACCTTGAATAATGAACGATGTAACTTTGTTTTTTTTGCAAATAATACATGTTGACCTCAAGATAGATCATTTAAACTCCATACTGATGATCATTTCATGCAAACCAGCTACCAATATATTAAGTACCATTGTCTTTAAACTGTAGGATTGGATAAAATATTTTGTATATCCTTCTACAAGATTCTCACAATAGTTCTAGCCCATTACTTTTGACAGAATGGTATAACTGAATCAAGTTTGTAGACCCCCTTCCTCGCACATGTCTTTTCAGGTCTGTCCATACATTTTCAATAGGACTGAGATCAGGACTTCAGAAGACTGACTTTGTTATCCTTAAGCCACTTTGTAACCAGTTTGGCAGTATTCTTCAGGTCATTGTCCATTTGGAAAACCGATTTGTGCCAAAGCTTTAACTCTCTGGCTGATGTCTGGAGATGTTGCTTCAGTATTTCCACATAATGTTCTTTCCTCATGATGCATCTATTTTGTGAAGTGCACCAGTCCCTCCTGCAGCAAAACACTGTCAACATGTTACCAGGACACTTCTGTGTTTACAAAGCTACATCTTTGCGAGTCAATGCTAATGCTAATGCGAACTTCAGAGCCTAATAAATACACTGCTCAAAAAAATTAGAGGAACACTTTGAAAACACATTAGATCTAAATGAAGGAAAATATAATCTAGAATTTCTTTACTGATAATGAAAAAGTAATTTATTAGTAACAAAAGGATGCCACATGATGAAAATGATCTCCCCACAGAGGGTTAAACCAAAAATGAAACTGAAACAATTATGCACCAGATGGGTCTATTTTGCCAAAATGTCATTATAGCAACTCAAAATGATCCTCAGTAGTTAGTGTGGCCCCCACGGGCTTGTATGCGCCTCACAGCGGTGGGGCAGGCTCCTAATGAGGCGAGGGATGGTGTCCTCCCAGATTTGGACCAGGACATCACTGAGCTCCTGGACAGTCTGAGGAGCAACCTGCGGCGCCGGATGGACCAAAACATTATGTCCCAGAGGTGTTCTGTTGGGTTCAGGTCAGGTGAACGTCAGGGCCAGTCAATGGAATCAATACCTTCATCCTCCAGGAGCTGCCTGCAGACTCTGGCCTCATGAGGTCGGGCCTTGTCCTGCATCAGGAGGAACCCAGGTCCCACTGCACCAGCACAGGGTCTGACAAGGACCAAGGATTTCATCCCTGTTCCTAATGGCAGTCACGGTGCCATTATCTAACCTGTGGAGGTCTGTGTGTCCTTCCAGAGATACTCCTCCCCAGACCATCACTGACCCACCACCAAACCGCTCATGCTCGATGATGTTGCAGGCAGCATGACCTATGCTTCAACCCCCTGTGCTTCTTAACTGACCATATCAATATCCCACAAGTCTGATTGATAGGTTGCTATACTCTGATTCAAGAGTGTTGCTCAAATTTTTTTGACCAGTGTATTTAAATAACACCACATCTAAAAATAATTGGGTCGTCCTTACAATAAAGTTAATATAGTTGTTATTAGCATGAACAGTAGCATTAGCATTGACACACAAAGACGTACCTTTGTAAACGGTGAAGTGAAATTTCCCTGCATTTGTAAAGCGTTTAACGTGTTGTCAGTGACATCCATGCACAGCTCCCTGTCCACTGTCTGATCTGTCAGGATTTATTTACTTTAGAGCGACTCTGCAAAAACCTCATAGACATTACTTTAGAGTGTAAATGAGCAATGGGCTAGAATTATACTCAAGTACACGTTAAAAATGCAACCCAAAAAGTACAACTACCCCAACAATCTACTAATCAATGTGAGTATTTGTAATTCATTACGTTCTACGGCTGGGCCTCTGTCATAAAAAGGGCTCCAGAGTATTTATCCACTTTGCTCCTTTGGGCTTTGTCCAGAGTTACAGTCCAGGCCGCGGGACAGAAATAGGATTCACCGAATGCAGTTTGTCTAATCGCTGGGATTTAGAAGGTATGATATGTGACTAAAACCTGCTTAAAGCTGAGCCGTTAAGTGTAAGAAGTCATCCATCAGTCAGAGAGGACAGCGCGGTGGAGAGAGAGGGACAATGTTTTATAACCACAACAATATAGCCCTGAGATTTACAGCTGATTTGTGCATAAATAAAGTTAAAACAATGTCAACTTGCCAATATATACATTTATGTGTACTGCGTAACTTTTGCTGTAGACCACCGATGCTCGGACAAAAAACAAGTGTCTGCATACTGTGCTGTCTTTCTCCTTCTGTGTCCTTGCCTGGAGCTGGGCGGAGACTCTTGCACCACCCACTACACACCTGCAGCTCATGAGCGATCAAGCCTCCACTTCGGGAGTACAAAGGCACTGAGGATCCAACACCAGATCGTCAGTGCATCCTCCATGATACAGTTCCACTTGGCTCAGTCTAGTTTTTGTGATTATTTTTGTAGTACTCTGCTGTTTTTTTTCTTGGTTTTTGGCAGATCCTGTTTCTTGGATCCATCCTGCACCTCCACCTCTGACCCAGCTCTCCACGACCCGCACCAACACCTCTACCTGCCCACTCTCGTCAACCAACATTCACATATCCGTGTTTGTAATAAACTTCTTTAAACTTTTACCCCTAGTCTGAATCTTTGATCCCCCAGATGTTACGACAGTTTTACACTTTTGAGCTTTGTTGACAGTTCATAATTATATCTATTCGTTGTTAATTATTGGATTTATCCATGGAGACAAGCTGGTGATGAATAAAAGCTCCTTTAATTGAATAAATGAAGATTCACTGGTTTATCTGTGGAACATTCCAGACAAAGCAGTATTATACAAGCAGGTCAAACTCCACCAACATACTTGCATAGTCCAGGATCCCACCAGCTCTCGTGCTCAGACCAGGTCACATGGGAGCTTGGTCAGGGTTAATCGCAGCCTCCAGTTGCTTCCATTATGGCAGTGGTTCTTCACCGGGTTCGATCGGTGAGTCAGTCTCAGGGGTTCGGCGGAGGTCAAGACACGCACCCGACTCATATGATTCCTGATGAGACGCTTGTCCATCACTGGCTGCAGGTTCACGCTGCTTGTTCAGTCTGTGGTGCAGAGAATTTAGTGACTCAGTATCAACTTGTGACTGTCGTGATGGTTTGTCGTGTGATTCTTTCTTAACTCTATAGCGTCAGATTCTGTCACCGACCAATAGACTCGCGGACTGCGAGCGTCTCCAGACGCCGTGTCCCTAGTTCGACAAATGCACCTTCGATGGGCCTATCGAACGGTGCATTTAAGTCGGCTGGGTACTTCGACCCACACTTCGAACAGAACACTGAAGGGCGCATTTGTTGAATTGACGCCTTGTCTCAATTCTACAAATGCATCGTTCGATGTTCTGTTCGAAGTGCTGGTTGAAGTACCTGCGCGACTTAAATGTGCAGTTTGAACGGCGCATTTTAAGGGCACTTTGGTGAATTGAGACACGGCATGAGACGGAACAGAGTTTGCTGTGAAAATGACATGAAAGTGGCACAAGGTGAAGCCGCATTTCTGAACTGGTCTCAAAGGAAACAGCAGAAGCAGTAAATATTCATTATTTTTGTACCTGATGGAAATTAGGTGATGGGTGTGTGTTAAAATGTTAAAAAATAATAAATAGCATAGATACAGTAAGTTCATTATTGGAATACATGAGGTTAAACATTAAAATAATTTCAGTGGGTAGTATTAAAAAAAGGTCATGTCTTTGTGGAAAGGTTTGTGTGTGATTTGTTGTGTTTCATGTATTGGTTTTGTTCTTTGACACAGTGATGTTAGTGCACGGTTCATTTTGTGACCAGTAAAACTCACCTATGTCGTGAATTTGAAAACAATCATATTTTATTTTTCGATGAAGAAGGGTTCAGTGAAGGTGCAGATGAAACTGGTGGGGTTCAGTATCTCCAACAAGGTTAAGAACCACTGTATTATGGATTTTGTGAGTTTTTAAGTAGCCTGTGACAGTGGCAATTGTCTCTCTCTGCCTTTGCGTTATTTTTGTTTTCAATCTTATCAGTCAAAATTCTGTCTAGACCAATAATCCCCAACCACCAGGGACTGGTACCGTCCATTACACATTTGCTACCGGGACAAATATGGATTTGTCGCTATAGGTGACTCTCTCATGCCGAGTCGCTCTGCGTAATATGAGGGAAAAAGCGAACGAGGCAATGAAACCTTCAAAACTGCTTCAGCACATGGAGACTAAGCACCTGGATTAAAAGATAAGACTTTAGAGTTTTTTGAAACCAACAAACCTGAACAAGAAGGAAAGAAGAAACAAGAGCAGGGCTCCCACTGATTCAGAGGTATATGAGTGTTGTATTTTTTATGCGCTTAACTTATTAATGCCATATTTATCTGCCGCTCGTAAATGGCCAGACCGTGAA
Source organism: Periophthalmus modestus (assembly GCA_019594935.1). NCBI lineage: Eukaryota > Metazoa > Chordata > Actinopteri > Gobiiformes > Gobiidae > Periophthalmus > Periophthalmus modestus. The sequence continues at coordinate 24,759,525 of JAIEZT010000026.1, read as the reverse complement.
AATAAAACCTACATTATTCCAGTTCGTTGGTGCATAAAAGGTTGGGAACCCCTGGTCTAGACTACATCCTGAAATCCCAGCTGTTTTCTTTGCCCATTCCACTTTTGCCTGTAGATTGTAATATTCTTTCAGCAGAGGCTCGTGGTTTTTAGTGTTAGCTCTTCAACCCAAAGATTCAACTGCAGCTCCATCTCGTGTGTCGTCGTGTCCTCACCGACACACGTCACCCACCTTCTTCTTCTCCCTGTATCAGTATTGTGTGCGGTGATTGGTGGTGGTCAAACGGAGCCGATGGCATTTGCGTTTTCAATAGAACAGTTAGCGTTAACCTCAGAACGCCGCTAACTATGAAAAACCAGAGCTGTGTTGGCGACTTCTTCAAAATGTTTTGATGTGAGTCTGGTCTCACTAAGATGGACGTCACTTGACAGGTGGATTAGCCAATTAGGGACACGCATATGTCCATCAAAACAAATATGGCTACAAATATGGAAAAAGAAAAAAACACGACAGATTTCTGTGGAATCAATGAGCGAAGCACTAACTGTAAATTTGAGGGGTTTTTTTTTTTTTATTTTCTATTTTTTTGCATTGAGGATTATCATAGGATTATCACTTGGAACTTCTAATCCAGAGCCCAGATAGGTTAACTTTAATAACAATTTCATTATGTCATTCTGTTTCGGTTTTAAGGATGTATAGCCCAACAGCTGTGAGGTTTTCCTTTCTTTTTTTTTTTTACTTTTCAGTGTGGAGAGGCACATGGGGATGTTTTTGGCATATTCAGGGAAATGGTCCATGCCCAGTCTCATCAGCGCTGAATCTAACCAGGGCCCTGGTTAGTACATGGTTAGTACTGGGATGGTGCCACATTGCTGGGAATACATACTGTTGTGTCCATGGGCAAGGCACTTCACCCACCTGTATGAATCATGTGTGACTGGTTGATACTGGGTGGTGGGTTGATGGTGCAAATTGCCAGCCTCACTTGTGTCAGTCTGTCCCAGGGCGGCTGTGGCTGCAGAAGTAGCTTATCCATGTCAGTATTGGAGTGAATGAATGATGACACTAAAAACGTCACTCCCACCCATCTCAAACACACACACACACACACACACACAACACACACACACACACACACACACCCTGACAGGACCTGTTGTAAATATAAATTATTAGTATTAAACCAATCAAGAGGCAATTTGTGAGGAAAAGTTGAAAACATATATTGAAAATGACAGTTCCATTATTTTAGAGCGTTCCACATTTCAGCACATTTGGTTCTGTGCACAATAGTCGCCAGGTCAAACCAGAGGGACAGTCGGACCAACCGTTTGCGGCGTAATGTAATGGTTATGAGGTTTTTTGCAGAGCCGGGCTAAAATCACTAAAACCTGAATTTACCTCTCATTTCACAGCCATTGTCATGAAGACAGAGTCCAGAGCAGAGGCAGCAGTTTGGGTCTTAGGTAGGGAAAACTAATTTACATCTAAATACCAACAAGTTTTGGTTTATTTAGCATTTTCACGTTTTCTGATGTACTGCTTTGTATCAGTATCGCCTTCTCTTTCCAAGGAGATGATTATTAATGAAAGAACTTTAGACCCAGAAGTTTAGATCTTGAGGAGCAGCCGGGGTGAAGCGAAGTGGACGGCGAAATACTTTCAATTTCCTCAGAATCAAAATCACTGGAAACTCATTTTATTATTGTGCACGACCTCATCCGTTTGGACACATCTTTTCATTCAATCATTTTCTTTGTGTTTACTGCTTTCTACATTTTATTTACACACTGAATACATCAAATATATGATGCAAAATGTATGGAATATGTAGCAAAGAAAAATCATTAGAATATGTTTTATATTTTAACCCTGTTCCTCAAAGTATCCTCCCTTTGCTTTGTTGAAAACCCTCGGCCTTCTTCAGTTACTTCACTATTTTTGGTTGACTATATTCCGCATGTGTTCATTCATGGTTTTGATCCTGAAGTGTCCAAACCTTTGACAGTGGCACATAAAAATAACCCACATAAAGAATAACTACTGTAGAATATACGATTTCCAGCCATGATCCAAGTTCTTTCCAGATCCAACGAGGTAATCGGGCCTTTGCGGCGACTCCACAAGCTCCAAACCCCACGGTCCGGCGCTCTGCTATTTTGGATTAAGTCAGTAGTCCCGCTGGCATGTTACCCTGGACAGCCTCCCATCTGTGGACAATGCCAATTGTTGTTTGGAGCGCTTACACGACCTTGGGTGCAGCTGTAACTCACGCTGGAGGAGCAATAAAAGCCAAGTGATTACCTCAAGGTCAGAGGTCATCCAAACAAGGACCACATCAACTCCAGCGGCCCATTTCCAAACATCAATATTTGTTAATACGTGTTTTTTGTCATTCAAACATAAAAGTCCACTCATTTTAATAGATTCTTTTTTCAGACCAAGGTTTAGTTTGGACTCCTCACTAGCGCTCTTCCTGTTGTGACGTTTCTGGTCACCTATTTTAAACAGGTTTTGGCGCCGACTTTGTACCAGTGGAGGCAGGACGACAGCGCCATCTGCGGTTTGACTTCTTCAGGAGCGTGAGAGGGAATATGGGACAGAGCAAACCTCATAGAGACAGAGGACAAGAAACGTCATGGCTGGATTAAGGAGCCAATCGAAATAGAGACATGCCCACGGGACCTTAAACCAGGACGAGGGGGACATTTTACTCTGGGAACACCTTTTCCATCGCTCCCATCGGAGGAGTTGGAGGAAGTGTCTGGGGTGTGGCTCAGACTGCTGTCCTCACGACCTGGAAGAAGAAAATGGATGGATGGGTTTTTTGCATCTTCACACTGCACAGTTGTAGGAAGTGTTTTTGCCTGTCCTCACGACCTGGAAGACGCACAGCCACTTTACATTTTCACACTGCACATGGCCAAATACTGGGATATCTACTGCCCCCTGCTGTCTGTGCATTTACTCCACATGTACATATACTAAAGTCACAAAAACAGGACGACGTGGCCTTCGGGAGTCTCCTTCAGTGCTGTGTCCCAGGTATGAGGGAGGAAAACTGAACATTCTGTGGCTTCAGCTCGTTGAGAGAAGACCAGGGGATTCCAAGGCTGCTCAAAAAGCAAAGGGTGGCTGCTTGGTTTAGTCAGAATGCATCTACAAAAGAAAAGACATTGAACGAGAAGTATGTCCAAACGTTTGACTGGTTGAGTATATTTCAAACCCTCTACCTCCACTGCACGTCACACCCTCTTAGTCTTGGTTGACCTTCATAGGCACAATTTTTCAAAGAATGAACGAAAATCTATTAACCTGCAACCCAGTGACGTGGGGTCAGGTGAGGCAGTGCGTGAAATAGTTATATTTATCCAATAATTTGTACTATAAAGTTATTTTCTATTTAACTTTGCAATTTTATTCTTTTTTTTTTTACTCAAAATCGCCGAATTTTTATGTTTACTGTTGAAATCCTGAGAAGAGACCGTTTGTGCCTCACATGGACTGACATGGACTCTTTAAGGGCTGAGCACATTATAGCGGCTGTGAAAAGGCGCCGGGTGAGGCACGCAGTTACCCTGCCTCATGTTAGGGGGCGCTCGTGAGCCCAGGGATTCTTGTAACTCCCGCAGAATAGGGGCTGCAAACTGCAATTTAGAGTTAGTAAGTCAACTTTAGCAATTCACTTTTTTCTTCTTGTCTGGCCCTACTTTTTAACTGGAGGAAGATACATATTAAAGCTCAAGCAGTTTTCCAAACTGGACTTTTTGTTGGAGCAGGAGGTTATAATTAAAGGACCGAGACCAACGCTAAAGGAGCTAAATGGTTTGATCCAGACGACAGGATGAAAGACTCGCTCTTTTCAAACAGAGTGGTACAAAATGGTAAGACATTTAAATGACTTCAATCCACTGAAAATTGGGGAACCAGAATAATGATAAAAAACAATACAAAACCAGCTTTTTATTTCATACTATTAGAGCTATTTCATATGGACTTCAGAACTTTTATTTTGAAATTCTTTTTTATTCTGGCCCAAAGTCACTGGGAGAGAAACTGACCTGGGGCCAAATGCACTGACACCTGGTTTATATGTTTGTAAATCTGATTGTGACGACATCAGTGCCTCACCAGCCACGAGCCTCACCACACGTCACTGCTGCAACCCCAGCTGTAGTACCTGCTATAGACCACAGACTTGTAGATCCCATAATATGCCAGAAAGAGCATCAGCCCTGCTCATACACACATACTGTAGATGCTCATGATACTTGGGCCACCAATCACACCGTCCTCTTATACTTCATAGCCCATCTTTGTGGAGAGGCCAGGTCCTACAAGTTCCTACAGCAACAATCACAGCTCCATTTTCCAGCCCCTTGACGACTTCACTCCTCACAACAGCCTCTACCAGAGCTTTTCACCATCAGCCTGTCCACGTCGTCCCGGGGCTTATTTGTCAAAGTAATCAACACAGGCACTGAGGAAAAGCAACAGTGCAAATAGATGTTTGTGACCCTGAGACCAACTACTTCATTTCAAATAACATCTTAACTTTCTTTTAATGAGACAGGCTTTTGAGATACTGTCACTATGCAGATGTTATGGCTGTAAAAGAGCATAAAGAGCCTCGGGACATAAAGGTACAGTGTGTAACGTTCTGGAGGTGACGTCACCTAAATGATTGCATGGGGAAAGTTAAAACCATGTTTGGGAACATTCTCCATGGACATAGATAACTTTTATGCCATACTGCAGAATATTTTAATGTTAAATATTTTATTGAAAAGAGCAGGAGGACGCACTCTCCCAGAATCGTGTTTGTAGAGACGCAGCTGTGCTCAGAGTAAGCACACGTGTTTTTCAGAGCAATAAACACAACCACAATGAAAAAAATTTTTTTTTTTAAAAATCCATGCTTTTATGTTAGCCTATTTTGGCTACAAAAAAGTTACATATAGTGGCTTTAATATAATACAAAGAGAAAGATCTGAGATCAGGACCATCACGAGTCTGAAAACGTCTTTTCTTGGTGCAGATTAATCTTTCCCGAAATCCAACGAACGTCGGCCTGTTTTGTGACATAGGGGTTTTTTGGTTTTTTTTGGGTCTGTTTAACTATTCACAGATTCAGCCAAAGTAAAGCCAGACCTGCATTAAAGACTCATTATGCAAAATTGACTTTTTTCAGCTTTAGCCATTAATCATTAATCATGTCATCAGTTTGCATTTTGCCTGAAATTCTCTTACTGATGTTGCCCAAAGGTTTCATTTCTCATTAGTCCTTGTTGCTGACAGCAGGGGGAGCCCAACTCTTAAAGAGCCAAGGTCAGAATCCTATTATTAAAACATAAAAGGCTTGTCAGAAAAATCAGTATTTCCCCCAAACATTAGGTCAGTTGGTGGAGCGTTTTTCCACTGATCTGAAGGTTGGTGGTTCAAATCCCACTCTTGATATAAACATCATTGGTTGAGCGGGTCAGATTCACCGACCCACAGGTGACGGTGCGATTCCAGCTCCTACAGATGAATGCGGTCGTTGTGTCCTTGGGCAAGACACTTATCCCACCCGCCCCCAGTGTCTGTGCACATCGCAGTGTGAATGGGTGAGTGGTTCCTGTGACTGCACTTCCACCAATATTAGAAAGGTCTTCAGTATTCCAGTTAAAGACACTATAACTTTTTTTTCCTTGTCTTAAAAACGTAAAAAAACAAAACAAAGTCGTTTTAAAAGTTTGCAATGGTCCAAAGTTATTTCTCATTTACCTTATGCTTTCAGAACACACTAATTATGAACTGTGATGAGTTCATAAGTGCTTTTTTACAGCTTTTAGAGGCCAGAGTGGAGTTGTGCCATTATTATTATTTTTTTTCCCCCCAAATGTGTTTTGAGCTCAGTCTAGATTTACAGCGTTGGTTTTGTTCTTTCACAAGCTGCTGTCAAAGAAAAAGGAAGGAAATGGATGCACTTTGAAACATAAGATTGTGTGATTTATTTCAAAGCAAATGTCAGACCATGTCTAGACCAATGTTTTTGGGGATTTGTAATTATTCAGCAATTTTGTGGAATAAAATACTTCAAGGTCCTATATTATGCAAAATTAACCCATGTGAGCTTTAAACCATATTATAATGTTGCATTTTGAGCTTTGGAGATGTCTAGACTAATAAAAAAGTGTTACTCAAATGTGTGAATGAAACAAAACACAACTGCAGGTGTGTTTTTGAGGCGGAAACAACATAAGACACAATAATCCATTTGTGTAATATAGGACCTTAAAATATTTTCTTCACAAAAATTGTTAAATAACAGATCGTGATACTGGCAGATTGGCACAATAAAATGTCATAACCTGAACAAATTTAAGGCTGGCAGTTGAAATCCCATTACATTTCAAGCTAAAATAAGTTTTTTTTTGGTCAGAATTGTCAGTTTTAAGTTCGACATAATTTGGTCTATGCTCAAAATAAACTAAACTAAAGTTGCCTCTTCTATTCGCTTGATGAGTAAGAAAACAGGCATAAGTATTTTAAAAAGTCAAATTTTAGAAGTTATTCTTATGAATGAATGAGTCATGACCAAAGGTGACAGCAGGGTGTATTTTTTTTTACTGTGACAAAACCGTAGCACCTCCATGTGGACGCAAACAGCGGACCAGCTGTTGTTGTATTTTGGTGGAGTTTAAATCCTGGAATGACCCTGCAAATAAATCAAATGTCTCGCTCTGATCAATGGTCTGCCCTCACAACCAAACCACAATCCCCAGTTCTTCAAAGATTGTCCAAAAATGACCCTACCCAATGCGTCTACTTTAGCAGCATCCCTCTTCCTCTGCTGCCGTACAGACCATGACGTCTTCTTCGCCATTTTCTTCTTTATTATTATTATTATCATTATTATCATCAATCCATCCATTTTCTTCTGCTTATCTGAAGCCAGGTCACAGGGACAGCAGTCTAAGCAGACTCCCAGACTTCCCACACCCCAGACACGTCCTCCAGCTCCTCTGGTGGGACCCCAAGGCGGGGTCTTCCCCGGGGCCTCCTCCTGGTGGGACATGCCCGGAACACCTCCCTAGGGAGGGCAGCCCTGGCAGAGTCCAATATGCACTGGGAACAAGTCTGACTTACTGTCCGGTCCCTGGATGGGATCCATGCAGGGACAGGGACAGCCCTTAGGAAAGGGCCCCAGACCCCATACTCCCAGAGCACCCGCCCAAAGGACACCACGAGGGACACTGTCAAATGCCTTCTCCAGATCCACAAAGCACATGTGGACTGGTTGGGCAAACGCAACTGATCCCTTGAGCACCCAATGGAGAGGATAGAGCTGGTCCAGTGTTCCACGACCGGGACGAAAAAAACGCACTGCTCCTCCCAAACCCGAGGCCGGGCCAGCGGCCAGACCCCCCCGCACGCCCCAAGAGGGGGCGCAGCATGGGCAACCACCACTATCCAACTTGCGAACAACATGCTGCAGTTGCAGTGAACACATTGTGATTATAGAAGTGCTCAGAGTTTGATTTATGGACTTAAAAGACCATCAGACTTTTACCTATGATGTCACAAAGCTGGATATAACTGGAAAAAGTGATAATCATGTCTTACTCAAGGGCACAGAGCACCTCTAATTTACATCCTTAGGACACATTTTATCTACAGCACAAGACAAAGGTATGAGAGTCTTGTCTTGGATTGTAAACAGAATGAATTGGGAAGCAGGTTTTTTAAAATTTTCTTTAGTTTTATCTCCAGGAAAATCTCCACGACATTTGTAGATAAGATGTAATATTTAGACACGCACATTTTGGCACATCAGTAATTAGTCTGCTCCCCACATGAACTTTAGCAAGGGCAGTGTTGATTAATACGACAATCACTTGTCACACTAATCCACAGATGACTGGTGATTGACAGCTCCATGCTCCCTGCTGGACCTGTGATGTGGGTGATACCATGAAACTATTGTGATTAGCCAGGTCCTCGTGTCTCACTGATGATAATTGTGATAAACTGCTACTTCCAAAATCAAAATATTTAATATGACACTTAAAGGAGCTGTATGTTAGATTTTTATGTTTATTTCATAAACTTGGTGACTGCTGCCCCAGTGACGTGTGCTCAGAGGGCATCGAGAATGTGGAAAGAACCATGTTGGCTGCATGTGAGCAGCAGAAGTTGGGGAGGAATACGAGGAAGAAAGCAGCAACAGAGCAGAGGAAACGTTTTTGTTCATTTGTGTCTGCATTCGATTAAAAGAATGTTAAAAGTGTTTTATGTTTATTTGGTAATGTCATTATTATTATTAACATTAGCAAAATTAGCATAGATGCTAAAAAACACGTAATAAATATTTCTTAAATGTAATATTATGCTGGACAAATATGCATCCAAAATATAGCAGGTCACATAATTTTACTTTATTTCATCAAGCCCCATAAATCCTGCATTTATTAGTGAACTCGTTTACTTAGTGGCAAAAGTTAAAAACATATAAGCAACAACCATTTGTCTGTGTGATCTACAAGACACACCACATGTCTCATATGTACATCTGTGTACTGAACTTCACTTGTCAAAGGATTATCCTGGCTTTATTGTTTATAGTATTAAGATGACCTAATAAATAAAGTAAAATCTTTGGCTTAGCATCTGTCTGACGTGGCAGCCATCTTGGGACAATAGCCGTTGCTCAAGTCACATCTGATAAGCCTTTAGATTTAACTTTTGTTATATGGTCATTTTAAACAACCACGGCAGGAAAAATGGATAATCCTTTCACAAGTAAAGTTTACTTACACTAACTTACTGCTCAAAAATGTGTTTAGCCAAGCTAGCAGCCAGTAAATGTAACAATTAAAGCCCAGCTAACACTAGAAAATAAACATCTATATTGGTTAAAAAAAAAAAAAAAAGATATTTAAGTTAACAAGACAAAATGTAAGTACCAGAAAACTATTGTTACCATTGATTTCAGTCCTTGTCAATCATAAATGGTTTGATTAAATCCGTTTTGACAGGCAAATTAACTGTTAAGTGTAGTAAATGTTAGTGGCCACTAGAGGGATCTATGTATTTGTACTTTTGGTGGACTTCTAACTGCACTGATTCTTATGGTAGAATGCTCAAGTGTCCTGCACCAACATGGCGGCGGTTTTGTTGGAACGTGTAGCAAAATGTTTTTTTTTTGTTTGTTTATATGTGAACATTCTCAAAATTTGTTAGAAGTATTAATTTTATTTTATTATATTTTTATTTAAACTTTTTCATATACTTTGTAAAAAAAAATGTTTTTATTAGGGTTCCACCTGGGAAATGTTGCGCAGGGGCCGTAATTAGTGTGGCACGCCCTCTGGCACATGTGCGCGCTGTCTCTGTCCCCCAGTCAGAGCAGCGCGGACTGTGCAGTGGTGAGTTGTGCTCCGCTGTCTCCCTAAAAAAGGAGCTAGCATTTTAGCATTTTTTCGTAGTTTTTGTGTTAATACTGTATCTTATTTGTGTTGTAGGGAGACTGAGTGTTCGTTTTGTTACTGATTTGTGCCTCTGCTGTTGTCTTTAAAGGTTTGAATATTTTGTTGTTTATTTTATATTTAGCATATTATACATTGTAATAGTGAGAGCAGCGCGGACTGTGCAGTGGGAGACTGAGTGTTCGTTTTGTTACTGATTTGTGCCTCTGCTGTTGTCTTTAAAGGGAGACACATTAAACTCCAGTGAAAAGAAACCCTGCCTCCTGTGACCATTTTACACCTGCTACATAAAACTGGTGCCGTGACCCGGATCCCTTGATTAGCCGCTGCCGATCGCCGAGGTTCTGCTGTGTGCTCGTGACGCCCGGAGTCCAAGCTGGCCTTCAAGTGGATGATGTTGGTCGCCATTTTGATTGGCAGGGTATAGTCACTAGTTATAAGACTGTGGGTCAAATATAGTGCATCCTAGCTTAGTAACAACAAAAAAGGTTTTTTTCATTCAGTCATTGTTTTGTTTTACTTTTCATTGAGTTGTTCTAACTATGGCACATACAAGTAATGAGACATATGATGTATTATCACCAGCTGGGAGAGGGAGAGGTTTTATTTTACATTCATGAGTGAAACTCCAGGGTCTATTCCAAAAAAAACTGTTTGGGTCAGATGATGTTAGCCCTAGGCACATACCAGAGTTTTTCTACACCCCGCTATGGTCAATGAAAACACTACACACCAGTTACGTGAGCTTATTGGTGAATTATCAAGTCAGATAGGAGAAAACATAGCTGGCCGTCTCTTATCCAGCCAACAGCCCTTCAGTTCACAGCCCCCTCATGCAAATCCATCCAGGTCAGAATCACTAAATGCAACTGCTGATCTCTCCAGAGTGAGTCTTGTTGTCAGACCAGATGTTAAAGACCCCCCCCCCCATGTATCGTGGTGATGGTGCAGACAAGTACTCCATTCATGAGTGGATTGACACTGTAGAAGTTTACCTGCATAAAAAAGACCTGCCCCTCAGTGAACAAGCAGAGGAAGTGTTAAACCATCTCCTTGGCAGGGCAAAAAGTATTGTCAAAGTGGGGCTAAAAAGTAACAACACCCCAGTAACTCCAGAGACAATATACAGCATTCTGAGATGCTACTTTAGTGAGACCCCTGGCTCTTGCCTACCATTAGCTGATTTTTATGCCACCCAGCAGCCATCAGCCAAAGAAACACCAGTAGACTATTGGGTCAGGTTAAAACACAGCCGCTGAAGTAGCTGACAGACATTTAAAGTGCCAAGGTGGTAAAATGGACAATATGGACTCAGAAATAGCCATGATGTTTATCCGTAACTGCCCTGATGCTAATCTCGCGTGTGTTTTCAAATGTAAGCCCATCAGTAAATGGTCACTCACCGAAGTGCAGGAAGCTATAGATGAACATCAGAGAGAGTACCAAGCTAAAAGGTTACCTGCAGCCTTGCCCAAAGCACACGCCCTCTGTGTGGCCACAGCTGTAGCAAATGTTGATCCTCCAATGTATGACGCAGAGTACACCAATGTGAACACAGCCAAGGTAACTAGCCCTGTTAAGGTGAGTGAACAAGCTGTCCCAGAGTCAAATGCATTAGAGAGAGTGCTAAGTATGTTGGAGAGAGTGCTGGAACGTACAAGTCAGCCTGCACCAGTTGCTGCCAGAGCACAGTCCTCCCCATTTGGCCGCCCATCTCCATGCCGTGTCTGTGGACAAAACTCTCACTCAACACGTTCACATTGTATGAAAGAAAAAAGGTGTTTGGGCTGTCTAGAGGTCGGTCACCAGAAAAGACTGTACTAGATCCCCCACAAACTCAACAAGGCAGTACCCCAGCCCCGCTGTTTCAGGGAAACTAATGCACTCACATGCGGGAGGGGACAATGTGAGTGATAAAGTAGAAGAAACCCTCAAAATTAACTACGATGCTCAGTCCATCTACTCTGAATGTGTGACAGCCTCACCCCCAGACACTGTTGTGTTATTTCAAAAAACAGTTAGGCTTGACAAGGCCGACAGTCTATTCTATACCAATGCACAGGTACAGGATGTAGTGTCCCTCAAAGCCCTACTTGATACTGGTTCGATGGCATGTACCATAAGTGAAGAGGCTGAACAGATGTTAAGCAGCGCTGACTCAGTATCCATGTCCAACGACACCTGCCCTGATATTGTACTCGTTGGCTGTGGTGGAGCTAAGGTCAAGCCCAAATGTATTTATGATTTAAAGGTGGAAGTGTATGGCTGTACATTTAGGGTTCCAGTACTGGTTGTTCCAGGGCAAAAAGACCAAATGATCATTGGGACTAATGTCATTAAGTACCTTCTAAAACAGTTCAAACAGTCCACACAGTTTTGGCAAGTTCTAAGCAAACCTGAGGCACCAGAGTCACCTGACATTATGCAGTTCCTGAACATGTTGTCTGGTATTAACAGGTGGAGAGGGGACAGCATTCCTGACATTATTGGGACGGCCAAGCTGACAAAGGCTGTGACTCTCCAACCGAGACAGGAACACCTTGTGTGGAGCAAGTTGCCTCCGAACTCCGCCCTCTCTGAAGGCAGCGCTGTGCTGGTCGAGCCAACCAAGAGTCTCACACACAAAAATTATATCATTGTGTGCAGAACGGTATCCAACATGCATGGTGACAGGTGGATCCCAGTCAGAGTGCTTAACACCTCCAACAAGCCAGTCACTTTGAAGCGCAATGCAAAGATTGCAGAGGTGTCCGCCTGCATTGCTGTTGAGGATTTAGATGAGGACACAGGAGCTGTTGAAGTATTGGAAATGAGAAATCAGACAATGTTGTGCGAGCATACTGACCACTCCCAAAGCCACCAAGACACCTTAGCCGAGCTGGGTCTTGAGAATCTGGACATCGACTCTTGTGAGGTGTCACCCTACTGGAAAAGCCAACTCCTGCAGCTTGTTCGAAAGTATGAGGACGTCTTTTCAAAAAACAAACTCGATTGTGGCTCGGCTAAAGACATTGTCCATAGAATCCATCTGTCCGACACTCGCCCATTTAGGCTCCCTTACCGCCGAGTCCCCCCTGGGCAGTATCACAAACTCAGAGAGGTCCTCTCAGAAATGGAAGAACTAGAGATCATCCGCAAATCAAACAGCGAGTGGGCATCACCGTTGGTCCTTGTGTGGAAAAAGACTGGAGATCTGAGAATCTGTGTAGACTACCGCTGGTTAAATGCACGCACTATCAAAGACGCCCATCCGTTACCCCACCAAGCGGACTGCCTGGCAGCCCTCGGAGGAAGTGCCATATTCAGTGCGATGGATCTCACCTCAGGCTTTTATAACATTGCTATGGCTGAGGAGGACAAGAAGTTCACTGCATTCACGACCCCCATGGGCCTTTATGAGTTCAATAGGCTCCCGCAAGGCCTGTGTAACAGTCCTGCGAGTTTCATGCGGCTAATGATGAGCATTTTCGGGGACCAGAACTTTCTGACACTTCTCTGTTATTTAGATGATGTCCTTGTTTATGCGCCTGATGAGGCAGAAGCACTGAAAAGGCTGGAAATGGTCTTTAACCGGCTGAGAAGTCATGGCCTAAAACTAGCTCCGAAAAAATGCCAACTCCTCAGAAGAAGTGTTAGGTTTCTTGGTCATGTTGTGGACGGACATGGAGTTTCAACTGACCCTGACAAGGTCAAAGCCATCACCTCTATGACAGAGGCAGATCTAATGATGGAGGACGGTATAACTCCTTCACAAAAGAAAATCAAATCCTTCCTCGGCATGACAATGTACTACCAGCAGTTCATTCAAGGTTGCTCCAGCATTGCCAAGCCCCTTTTTGCACTCACTGCTGCTCCTAAAGGGAGGAAAGGGAACATGCGAGGTGCTGCTGCGTTCAAAAAGTTGCATGCCAGTGACTGGAAACAGGAGCACAGAGAGTCATTTGAATGTCTTAAAACCGCCCTTCTAGAGTCTGTTGTCCTAGCCCACCCAGATTTCAGTAGGCCATTTATCCTGTGCACCGATGCCTCGACAGATGGACTAGGTGCGGTGTTATCTCAGGTTCAGGATGGAGAAACAAAAGCTCGGCCTGTTGCATTTGCCAGTAAAGCTCTCACACGTGCACAAAGCAAATATCCAGCCCATCGGTTAGAGTTTCTGGCACTAAAATGGTCAGTCTGCGATAAATTCAGCCACTGGCTCAAGGGCAACACGTTCACTGTTTGGACAGATAATAACCCTCTGACCTATATCCTCACAAAGCCTAAACTCGATGCGTGTGAGCAAAGGTGGGTAGCAAAGTTATCGCCATACAACTTCAGCATCAAATATATACCAGGCAGTAAGAACATTGTCGCAGACGCCTTAAGCCGCCAACCCTTTGTCAAAAGCAGAGTTTCTTGGAGACTGGTAACAGAGCCCTACGAGAGATTGTTGAGAGAATCAGAGCAACTCAAGGAAGACACAGTTCAGGAAGTGTTCAGGGCCAGTGCAGACTATCAAGAAGTGAACTGTCTCCGTGTTATATCGTGCTTAGAACATCAGTCATTGAATAATGAGGAAGTGTCTGCAGTCCTGTCAGGTCAGCTAGATGAGGACCAGAGTTCAGAGCAAAGGGTGTTCTCTTGGCTAGCTCAGGACTTAGAGAGGCTATTGCCCCCAGGTCAACCTACTTTACCTGTGTTTTCAGTTCAAGAACTCCAAGACGCACAACGAAATGACGTCACCATTGGTCAAGTCATACCATTTGTTACGCGCGGCAGGCGGCCATCAAGGAGAGAAAAGTCCAGTCTGTCCCCAAGAGCCCTGAAGCTCCTCAAGCAGTGGGAGAAATTGAAAATGCTTGATAATGTTCTGTACAGGGTGTGCAAAGACCTGACAACTGGCAGAAAGCGACACCAGTATGTAACTCCCTTGTCCCTAGTTGGCCAAGTCCTCCATGGTGTGCACAACGATGCTGGGCACCAAGGCCAAAGCCGCACCTTACACCTGGCCAGGCAGCGTTTCTTTTGGATCAATATGGAGCAAAGTACTCGTGAATACGTCAGATGCTGCAAACGTTGTGTTGTGAGTAAGACTCTTGATCCAGAGGGAAGAGCTCCCCTCAAAAGCATAAAAACCACGAGCCCCCTAGAGCTTGTGTGTCTTGATTTTTGGTCGGCTGAGGACGCAAAAGGTCGAAGTGTGGATGTTTTAGTGGTGACTGACCACTTTACTAAAATGGCCCATGCGTTCCAGTGCCCCGATCAGTCAGCAAAACAGGTTGCCCGTCAGTTATGGGACAGATACTTTTGCATTTATGGCTTCCCTCAAAGAGTTCATGCAGACCAAGGCGCAAACTTTGAGAGTGAGCTCATCCGGGAACTGTTGAAAATATCTGGAGTGAAAAAATCAAGGACCACGCCTTATCACCCAATGGGCAATGGGCAGACCGAAAGGTTTAATAGGACATTAGGGAACATGATCAGAGCTTTGCCACCCCGTGATAAGAGTAAATGGCCACAGATGCTCCAGACATTGACATTCGCCTATAACTGTACAGCCCATGAGTCAACTGGCTATGCGCCATTTTATCTGATGTTCGGTCGGATACCCAGACTCCCAGTCGATGTTATGTTCCACAACGCAGAAAGAGACAATGAAATCACTGACTACAACAGCTATGTAAAAAAGGTAAGAGACACTCTCAAAGAGGCCCTTGCTGCAGCCCAAGCCAATGTCGAGGATAGTCAGCAACGCCAAGCCCGCCTGTACAACTTGAAGGTGAAAGGCGCAGACATTGAAGAAGGTGACCAGGTTCTCTTAGCAAACAAGGGTGAGCGTGGCCGTAGGAAGCTTGCTGACAAGTGGTGCTCCACTATTTACACTGTTGTGTCCAAAGATCCCAAGTGTCATACTTACCGAATCAGAAAACACAGCGACTGGACAAGAGAAAGTAGTCCACCGAAACCTGCTCTTGTCAGCCACTTCTTGCCACTTGAGCTTGACCATGAGCAAGAGTCTGTGTCCTCCTTTAATTCCACTCCTGAACAGAGTAATGCGAACAGTGTCAGTCAGGATCTGTCACTTGTTGATTCAGAGCACAGTCCAGTTGATCGCACCGCTGATTGGGTGGAAGAAACGTCGTTTGACGATCCCCTTTTGAGTTCATGCCCTTCTCAGGCTTCCCCAGATCTAGTCAATGAGTCACGCACTGAGTCTGACCCTGGAGACCATCAGGGGTACTGAAGGTAATCACCGAGAAGTGGAAGACAGTCCCAGTCCTCACACCTTCTTGTGCCCAGCCAGAAACCAAAGAAGCAGTCCCTGACGTAGTCAGTCTTTTCAGAACTAGGGCTGGTAGATTAGTGAAACCAGTTAACAGATTGATACAAAACATGACACAAAAGAACGCTCAGACACGTAATGCCGTTTCTGATTTTGCGAGGAATTTATTTTTGTAAAGAGGAGTAGTATTTTTTTGAGTGTGACCTAAGTGTTACAAAGTCACTGTGAATGTCAACTTCTAATGAATCTCAGGTTTAATGGAGAGTAGCAGCCACTAACTTACCTGTAGGAGATTGTGTATACGGCGCTATCTTACTGCGAGCTTACATTGTTTAGTCTGGCCAACTTTTCAGTGTTGCTTTTCCTTTTGTAGAGGAAAACATCTATGTTGCAACTTCATTGTCTGTGTTAGCTGGTGTGAATGTTACTCTGGTTCCAGGTTGCAGTCTATTGGGACAGTTTTGAGAAGTTCAGAGGGGAGTATGTAGCAAAATGGTTTTTTTTGTTTGTTTATATGTGAACATTCTCAAAATTTGTTAGAAGTATTAATTTTATTTTATTATATTTTTATTTAAACTTTTTCATAACTTTGTAAAAAAAATGTTTTTATTAGGGTTCCACCTGGGAAATGTTGCGCAGGGGCCGTAATTAGTGTGGCACGCCCTCTGGCACATGTGCGCGCTGTCTCTGTCCCCCAGTCAGAGCAGCGCGGACTGTGCAGTGGTGAGTTGTGCTCCGCTGTCTCCCTAAAAAAGGAGCTAGCATTTTAGCATTTTTTCGTAGTTTTTGTGTTAATACTGTATCTTATTTGTGTTGTAGGGAGACTGAGTGTTCGTTTTGTTACTGATTTGTGCCTCTGCTGTTGTCTTTAAAGGTTTGAATATTTTGTTGTTTATTTTATATTTAGCATATTATACATTGTAATAGTGAGAGCAGCGCGGACTGTGCAGTGGGAGACTGAGTGTTCGTTTTGTTACTGATTTGTGCCTCTGCTGTTGTCTTTAAAGGGAGACACATTAAACTCCAGTGAAAAGAACCCTGCCTCCTGTGACCATTTTACACCTGCTACAAACGCACTTCATGGCCTTAGAACAGTGGCACGGCTTCTATGATTTCTATAGCTCCTGATCGGCCATTATCCTGGCCGATCAGGATAATGGATTCTGATCTGATCTGATCTTCTGATCTGATCTATCCGGCTTTTCTCTAAGAATGTGTTTTGTTCTTTTAAGGCTGTTACCATGTTGCCATAGCAACACTCTGCACTGCAGAACACATTCTAGATTCTATAAATCCAGTTCTGTTGCTATGACCCACCTAGTGTTGCTATGGCAAGCGGTTGCTAGGGCAACATAAAGTTGCGACATCACAAAGCCTTTGAAATTCTGTACCTGTAACCAGCCCTCTTTCAAGCAGCAGCTGACCAGTCAATAGGAATAGAAATTGCACACGAGCTTTTACCTTTTGATTGATTTTGAGCAGGTACATTTTGATTTTGTTCTTTCTGAGATGGGTGGGCAACATAGCAGTTCTTTTGATCAGAACGCAGACAGGTCAGATGAGATATTTCACTTTGCAGAAATGGAGCAGAAACTGGTGGAGCCAGCTTCTGAAAATCCAGGAGAGACCCTCAGTCTCCCCAAAGCACAGACGCAGAATGAAGATGACATTGACCTGTTTGCAGAATATATATGCTTTCTTGGTGAGGACCAAATAGCTGGTCTAGAGAGTGGAAGTAAGGTGTGCTCTCCTTATGGGTTTAATCTGGATGATCCAGAAGTGGCCCAACTGACAGAGGAGGAAACTGAAACGGTGATGCCATCACTGGACAAGGGCTTAACAACTGCAGATACATGCAATGTAGCTCATTCTAGTTCGACTATGAATCCCAGGATAGAAGTTAGCTCCCTTCTGGACAGTTGTCAGTCTATTACCCGAGGAGAGGAAAGCATCTGCAACAATAACTGTACATTACAAAATACGTTGGACTCAAAAGATGATGAGTTGGACATTATGCATTCAACACTCAATGACTATAGTGCACTGAAGGACGTCTCCTCTCTGCACCAGGATGAAGTGGAGAAAAACAAGACGCTTCAGGCACAAAATCATCAGAAAGATCTTGAGATACAACAACTGAATGAAATTATAACAAATCTCAAGTCTAAAGCTGAAATGGCTTGTTTGAGTGTTTCATCTTCAAAGAACATTTCAGAGGAAGACAAGAACTGCTCCCAGGAACAAGAAAAGAATATCCAGAAGTTCAAAGTGTTGCTTGACAGACTTGAAGTTTCTTCACAGTCTTGTGAGGAAAGGATGGAAGAGCTCAAAAGAAAGAACAAAGAACATGAAGTGAAAGAACAGCAGTTTGATCAGATTAGACTTGAGCTTTTGGCTCAAATAGAGGAGCTCACACAAGACAAGATCAGACTTCAGTCAGATCTCAACAAGAGAGACTCTGAACAGGTCGTTCTAAATGCCAGGCTGCATGAGATTACCACTTTACACGATGAGAAAGTAAACAACCTCATATTGGAACATTGTCAGCAAAAAGATGAACTCAAAGAGCTCAAAGAATTATTCACTGATCTGCGGTGTAGAGACGAGGAGCTTTTAAAAACTGTTTTAGAATCAGAGAAAAATTGGGAGCAGGAAAAGATCTGTCTTCAGGCTCAAATTCAGGAAACAGAAAGACAGTTCCATGAGATGACCGCTTTACTACTGAGTGAATTCAAAAGAAAAAATGACCTTGAGATTGAAAATGAGCAGCAGAAAACAGAGATCGAGGAGCAAAGTCAGGTAATCAGAACTCTGCTCACTACAAGGACCGCACTTGAGAGAGATATGGACAATCTCCGAGCACAGTTAGAAGACATCAACATTTTTAACAGTCACCTAAATGAGCGCAACGCGAAACTTATGTTGGAAAATGATCTGTTCCGGGCTGAAAACAGACGACTGTCTGCTAATATAGATTGTTTATGTGAAGAGGCAAAGACAGCAAAAGATACTATCTGTAACCTCAACACACAGATCCAGGAGCAACATGAGGCTCACTCTGCAGAGCTGCAGTCTAAAGAGAACCAACACAGCCGCACAATTCATTTACTGAGAGACAATTATGAACGAGAAAAACAAGAACTTTTAGCTCACTCACTTCGGAGTATTGCCGACACAAGATTTCTTCAAAGACCCGAATCAAAACATCCAGAAGACCCAAACAGCGACGAATCTGACAGTGAACCTAGAGCCAACGATCAAGACGACACAGGTCCAGATAGAGGCAGCAACTGGACAAAAAGACTCTTGATTGCAGGTGGCTGTGTATTGGCGGCTGGAGCTTTAGCAAAATATGGACCAAAAGAAGGGATATCAGGGCTTTTGAGTTCTTTATGTCCTTTCTAAGTACTTTCTTGGGCCTGGATTTTGAGGTTTTGCTCATCTAACTTTACCTTCGAGGGATCTGAAGTCTCTTAGTTTTGAGGTTTTAACACAACTGACTTTCCATCTACTTTGTTTGTGTCACTCCTTGAGTCACATGTGGTGACATAAATAGACAGTTTCTGAGGGACGGCATCAGAAGGAGGTTCTGGTGAAGTCTCTTAGATAGAGGGTCAGATGTCTGAAAACCTCAAAACTGCTTTGTTTGTGTCACTCCTTGAGTCACTTGTGGTGACATAAATAGATAGTTTCTGAGGGACGGCATCAGAAGAAGGTTCTGGTGAAGTCTCTTATAAAGGAGCTGAGATGCCATAATCAATGCTGTTTGACTCCATACATCTTTACACTTTATTCTTGTTGTAGAAAAATGGGACCACTCACCAAATTGTTTGCAGATGCACTTGTTCTTGCTGCGATGACAAATAAAAACATGTTAAAATCACTGTTCAAGTTTTGATGATTTATTATTTTAATCACTGTACAAAACTGTACATCCGCCGAAGCCTTTGTTTCTATATTTTCTCATATCAATATTATCTGTCTAAAGCTGGTTTACCGATCCCCGCCCTCCCCCAGAGCTGTTATCACCAAGAGCTCGGACACACAGGGCCTGTCCCAGGACTTTCAGTCATGATGAAGATAATATCAGGCTGAGGCCCAGTGATGGAGCTGTATCTACAGTCACACCACGTGGACCAGGGGTGTCCAAACTTTTTGCAAAGACGGCCAAATCTGGTGAGGTGAAAATGTGTGGGGGCCGACCATTCAGCCTGATCAGTCTTTGAACCATTAATATTAAATGCAAATTGACTATTTCATTATTTTTTTTACTTTTTATTGCAAACGGCTTTCACCTTTCAAAAACAAAACGAATGATATACAGATTATAAATATGAAAAAGTGAAAATTTAAACTGTAGTTTTGATAATCACAATAAAATAAATTCACTGAAATTTTATAATTTATTCACTTCAGAAAGCAACAAATAACTTGCCTGCAGTAATTTGAAGTGTGAAACTGAGATCTGACTGTAGTAAATAGGCAGGTCTGGCTCAAAGACAGTGGTTTTAATGCGCAAAAACGTCACACTGGTGAGGGTCAGTTAGTCTTGTTCAAGTTCATAACCAAGAATGTCTCACACAAATATGACAAATCAAACAAACTCAGCATTTTCTTAACAAAGGTTTGAATTTCTTTAAACCTGTCTTTATCCAGCTGGCAATAAAAGTCAGCGAGCTTGTACACATATTGTATTTTACACTGGTCAACATTGCTGACGGGCCACACATAATTATTTTTATTCCAGAGGCTGGGGGCCAGTGGAAATTTGCACACGGGCCGCAATTAGCCCCCGGGCCGGACTTTGGGTATGCCTGAGGTGGACGGATTAACAGAAGGACAGTCAGACTGTCCAGATTTAGTTCACATTCTCTGTAAGAAGATAACACCCAGTCCGACTGAAACTAATCTGAAACTTGCTGTGCTCAATGTCGAATTTTTATGTAAAAAATAATTTTTAATTCATGATTTTATTTCTTCCTTTAAAACATGGCTTCACAAAAACACAGGTAATGCAATTCTAGAGGAATCAGCTAAACCCAACTTCAAATCTGAATCTGAAACACGAGCAAACAAAAAAGGTGGAGGTGTGTGTGGAGTTTTTATAGATAATTTAGTTACTCACAGGTTGTGATTTGGGGTGTTTTCGTTTTGTTTTGTTCCATAAAATGGAGCTAAAACAATCCCCCTCCATTCTCTACTTAGTCATATACAAACCTCCCCAGCACTGTCTGAGTTTTATTGATGATTTTACTGAGACACTTTCAGTCGTCTGCACAGACTTTGATGGTTTAGTCATTACAGATTATTTTAATGTACATGTGGATAATGTGTTTGACAGAAACACTAAAGAGCTCTGTTCTGTAAAACCTTTGGTCTGACTCATGTCAGGAGCCCACCCACAACAGAGAGACACTCTGGACCTGCTCATCACAAAAGGATTAAATATACATTTCTGTGTCTTCTTTGACCTGTCTGTTATTCCCAAACCAGTGGCTGGTCCTGCAGTTGTTCGAAGGAGACACATAAATGATAAAACATTAGGAGTTGGGTCCCTGAAGCCCTCAGAGTGTGAGATGGTTCATGTGGCTCTAACATGTGGGAGATGTTCTTTGGTGCTGGTCCATGGAGAGACTTGTTCACACAGAGCTGCTTTAAAGTCTGTTCTCTGAGCCACAGGAGCCAGAGACCTGAGCACAGGACTTATGTGCTCGTACTTCCTGGTTCTAGTCAGGACCCGAGCAGCAGTGTTCTGGATGTACTGTTCTGTCTTAAGGCTCGTTTGGAGAGGCCAGTGAGCAGGACGTTACAGTCGTCTAAACTACTGGAGACAAATGCAGGATAAGTCTCTCCAAGTCTGGTTTTGACAATATACCTTAGATTTTTCTAATGTTTTTAGGGGGTAAAAAGCTGCAGATGTTATTGATGTGATGTGGCCGTTAAAGTTTAACTCTGAGTCCATTGTTACCCTGAGATTTCTAGCCTGATTTGAAGGTTTTAGAGAGAGAGACTGGAGGTGATGCTGGCACTTTCTCTATGTTTCTGTGGCCAAAGACTATGACTTCAGTCTTTTCTGAGTTTGGCTGTAGAAAGATGCTTCCACACACTGATCTGTTGGTTGCAGCGACATTACTGCTGCATATTAATTGGCCTAACGGCATTTTCAAAGTTTATCATTTCATGAACAGTGCACCTGTGTCCAGAGTCAGGACTAAACATGGGAAATCAGTGTTTCAGTGCAGTTAAACCTGGAACAGTCTGAAGATGTGACACAGGCCTCTACTTTCACAATGTGTAAATCCAGGCTCAAAACGGTTCTGTTTAGCTGTGCATGTGACTGAAAGGTTTTCATTCTCCATTCTTCTTTTTTAATAGTAATTTTATAATGATTATTTATTTTTGATTTGTGGTATTGTGATTTTAATGTCTTTCTTGAAGCATTTGCTATACAAATACACTTGTCTTGGCTTGCTTTGTATCAAAGCAAATTTAGTTTTTCTTGCCCAGAATATATTGTAAAGGTGCACTTTACATCAGATTCAGACGGCTGCACCCTTTTGTACCTAGCACTAGATTCATGTGTGTAGCACTCTGCCTTTAATATTTCACACTGATTGGGCAAAGAGTCCACTGCAAAAAATCCTATGAAAAATATAAGACAAATATTACTTAAAATAAGCAAAATTATCTGCCAACAGAAAAAGAAAATTTTACTTGTTAAGATTTCCAAAAATAAGAGAAATATACTAAGCCCAAATCACCAAAAATGACTCAAACTTTGTCTGAAATACAAGAAACAAGAAATAGTTAAAGATAAATTTTCTTAAAATAAATTAGTATGCTCTTATTTATTTATTTAGTTGTTTTTTTTTAAACTAGATTTTTTTTTTTTTTTTTTTTTTTTTTTTTTTTTTTTTTTAAACTAGATTGGTTGTCTGAATACCAGAAAAAATGTCTATAATTTTTAACTTGAAACAAGTATTTTTATAATATACAAGAAAATGTATCTTGCTTTATCCACAGAAAATATGCTCAAAACTAGAATTTATTGCTATACAGTATTTACTATTGCAATAATGTAAAAAACAAAAACAAAAAAAGCAAATTAGTCATGTCTTTCAATATCTTTACTGTGTAAATAATACACAACTATCTGCTGCAACAACAAATTCTGTGTTAATGCAAGAACCGTGTAATGAACCGTGTCACATACTTTACAAACTGAAAACCTAGAGAAAAACATGTCACCCAGCCCTGTTCCTTCTACCACTGACTTCATTGTTAAACTTTTTCCATTCAGCTGTGGCTTTTTTGTAAAAACTTGTCATGTTCACATCATGGCTAGTGTCCAGCAGACAGGACTGCGGCGATGCACTTGAGATACGGGAGGTGAAAGGTGTAACAGAAACCAGGGACATACACCACACTGTCTTTGATGTCCTCTTTTGGGACAGTCAGGAGTGGTAAAGTTCCAGTGGTAAGGATGCAGCTGGTTTCACATACGATCACAACACGGCTGATGAGTCTTGACTGAAGATAACTGTCCTTCTGCTGACTAAAGCAAACACAGAAAAAAACAAAAGAAATATTCAGTATTTATTTTAAAAGCATTAGCAAGAAACAATAAGGAATTATCTCACCTCCAGGATATGCATCACAGCTTCACTTGGATGTGCCGACTTCTTTTGCAGGATTCCTTGTGAGGGGAACATCTGAGGTAGAGCTTTCATGACAACAATCGAATTTCTTTTTTACATAAATGACAATAGAATTTTAATAAGATGGCATATGGGGCTGAAAAAAAGCATGTAACACACTCTTACCTTGGTCTTGTACAGGAGGACATCATAAAACTGTGCTTGGTTAAAGAAACGCAGCCAAAGTTTCTTCAGTTCCATCGTGAAGAAGAGGTTCTCTCTATCAGTGTTTGAGAGAAGAAAAAAGAAAGAATATTATGGGGCATACATGGTGTTGATGTGAAGAAATATTGTAAAGTTAACATATATCACACTTACATGGACTAGTTATTTAAAGCATGGATAAGTATCTTCATTGGCCTGTCCTGCTCACCTCGCTTGGAATTCGAGATCCAGTAGCTGAGACACACCTTCTTTGTTGGGTTTTTCTTGGTTTTAGTACATTTCCTGAAGAGTTTTATAATGCCTTGCTTGGCTCTGTGGGCTTTCTGAGAAGTGAAAATGATGGATTCAATATATTTTTAACATGTTTATTGATCTCACTGTGAATCTTAAAGGTAATGTAATGTTCATTTTTATTATAATCACTATAATAATGATATGTAACTTTAATATGATTTATGCACTTATGTCTGTGTTCTGAGCTTTGCAAGAGAATGTCTTGTGAAAGTTGAATGACCATGGGAGAGATCGCAACAAACTTGATAACAGGAAACACCTTGAGAGATTGTTTGTGCGAATAAGGACCGAAAGGAATGCTTATGCAACAATATTTTGAAATAAACTAACTGAATAAAGATGGAGAAAGGCGGTGGAGACTTCAGAGAGGCAGAGGAGGTTGTAATCTGAAGGTTTCGGCCTCCCCGTCTCTTCTCCTCATGAGTATAGCGATAATCTCTCTTGTCTTTTCTTCTCTTTTGAACTGTAATTAGGTCAAGTGTGAACCTATCAGAAAACAATCATAAATGAATCAATATTATTTGTATTTGAACGAAAAATGGCCAATTCAAACATGAACATTTTACTGCACTTAATATAACACTACACTTGATCTGGCTTTGATCATAGATAGTAGAATGAGTAGATGAGGATGTAGTAGCTGGTGCAACTGAAGCTGGATCCTCACTGTCTCCCTCACAGGTCTTTCCTCTTGATGGTGTCGAACTCTCTTTTCAATAACTGTTTCTTCACTAGTTACTAAAACAAACAAAAATACATAATTACAGTGACTTAAAAAATGTAAAAAGAAACATCTACCGTAATTTCAGGACTACAAGCCGCTACTTTTTCTACACTTATGGTGCAGTGCGGCTTACTCATTTCTTTTTTTCGTAAGATATACAGACGTCCCTCATTTATGACGCTAGAAAAATAACCCGCGATAAATGAAAAAGTAGAAAACATTTTTTTTTTTTTAAACAATTATTCTATATGTTTTGCTGCTGCAGGTGTATTTTTCAGTTCCTCTTCCACAAACTAAAAGCTCGTACTGTTCTTCCTGCAGGTTACACAAACTTTTTGCTCCTTGTTACAACCCTTTTGCTGCTGTCGTCCTTATGCTGTTTTCCTCTTATGTTATTTTCCTCCTTCTTTATGTTTCACATGTAAAGTCTCGTGGACGAAGCATTCTGTCCTCTACAGGAGACACAACACCTCTTTAGCCAATCAGGACGCAGAACAAGGCACCTCCTTTAGCCAATCAGGACGCAGAACAAGGCACCTGCATACACTGTAAAAAAAAAGCATGTGAAATGTGAAGCGCGCTACAGCGATGGACCACTGTAATGAACGTTTTTGAGCCAGTTTTTCATATTACTACGTGGGATACCTGCGGCTTAAAATCCGGTCCAAAATTGATTTTCTTTGTAAAATTAAAGCATGCGGCTTTTAATCAGGTGCGCTCTGTAGTCCAAAATTGATGGTATATAAAAGTGTGACTTACTCACTCAGGTGGACGGGGGGAGGATTTGTCATGTAGCACTGAGCAGTCGTCTACAGTGCAATTTGGTTTGATTCACTGAGGGAAAAGCACAGACATATTTGTAGTTCACAACTGATTCAAGATCATCTGCATGTGTTTTTAAACAACAAACAAAATAAACCCAAATTCTGTTCAAATGTCGGCTGAAGTACATCCATCGGCATCACCACGTTTGTTTCGCTATGTTTGAGCACTTTACTCAACCTGAAAAACAAAGTGATACACCAAAAACACAACTATCTAATCCTACTGCATCCTCTGCAGTGACTGAAACACGGAGCTCTGCTGGACCTAGAAAATCACTTGAAACTGACTCATTTCAAATTGACTCATTGAAAATGTCTGAAGGCCGTATTGGACTGTAACAGTGACGAGTGCCTATTTGTCCGGGTCATTTTGGAGTTCAGTGGGTTCTTGCATTTTGCACTTGACACTGTATTACTGGGTATTGATAATTCAGTGTTAATACTGCACAAAACAAATGTATTATTGTAATAAAGCACTAACTTTGGTGTGGGTAATCACAGCTACACTACTGAGTGTCCAGTACGTGTCAGTATTGCCTCTTCTGTGGAATGCTGTGTGTTGTTGGTACACAAACTACAAACTAGTCCTGTTATGCATGTTGAGCTGAGAGACCTTTGTTCAGATTCATAAGCAGCAGCTGCACAATGTCCCTGCCTGATTTACAAAGCAAAACATTGATCACATCTTGTCCAGTCCGTGCACAAGAGCCCAGCAACCACAGCAGGGCTTAAAAAAAAAACTGTAAGTGAACAGAAACACTTGTGTGGAGGACTGCAGACACAGATTTTTACTGTGTTAAAGATGTAAAAAACAGAACTATTTCAGAAGCTAGAATGCTAACGCACACTTTCTGATCATAAGAAAATAAAACGCTTTATAATTAGATGCATACAGTACACACAGCACAAGAGCTTTACAAGCTGCCTATACAATGAATCTGTACTGGGCCAAGACACATTAAGCTCAGATACATTGTAAAAAATGGGGTTCAGGCCCTTTACATTTTCACTGAACTTTCTCTCAAAGCTCCAGACTAATATTTGTGTTGTCTATAATCACCAAACTTTTATTGTTAGAGTTCTATACAGTGGTAAAAGAAGTACTCAACTGTGTTCCTTAAGTGAAAGTACAGGTACCAGAGCACAAGAATACTCAAGTAAAAGAATGAAAATGCCTGTTTAAAAATGTACTTAAAGAGTAAAAAGTAAAAGTATTTTGCACACATTATGAGATCTAATGAAACTTTAAACATTGTGATTTTGAAATAGATTTGAGCTGAATTTTGTCCAGGAGAAACACGATGTTTTTATTCTAGCTGTTTTTATTTGTTTATTTAGCTTGTGGTTATATTTTTGTATAACCCTAAACCAGGGGTGTCCAAACTATGGCTCAGGGGCCAAATGTGACCCTCATATCAGTTTTTAATGGCCCTCAGGCCTCCTGCTGAACCGGCCCAATTGATCATAAGCAGAACTTTTAACAGCAAATTTAACTATTTCTACCACTATAACCTCAAACATCACAGTGTGATACAGACCTAAAATGAATGTGTTTCGAGCCTTAATAATACACAGCGGCTCTGTCAAAGCTGTGTATAAAGTACTGCACTGCACTGATCACTGCTCTGGGGCCCTCCACTTTGAATATGTTTTAAGATGTGGCCCTCGATAAAAAAGTTTGGGCCCCTCTGCCCTAAATTGTCTCTCAAACAATAATAAAGGTCTCAAAAAATAATACAGAATGATTTTACTTTTAAGTCCAGTTCAAAAATGTAGTGGAGGAGAAAGTACAGATACTGCTCTCAAATGTAGTGAAGTAAAAGTAAAAGTAAAGTGTATTCAAGTAAAATACGGATACCTAAAAATGTTACTTAAGTACAGCATTTTACTACTTTTACTGATACAGTTACTCTTTCATTTGGTGGTATTCAGGATACAGTTACTTTTCTAAAATCAAAGACATGGAGATATAAGTTTAAAGTAGAGCTCACTGCTGGATGTAGAGTCTTTATACCAGGCCACACAGTGTGAAACAACCAGTGAAAAGAAAAACAATATCCAACAAATAAAACAAGAAAAACACAACATACTGTAAAGCCCTTAACAACCTAAATATAAACTATAAGACAGTAAAAGGACACGGATAACTGTAACTCTATTAAGACAAGGCAATTTGTATTTGTATGAACCATTTTGAGGCGGGTTTTAAACTTTGTCAAAGTCGAGTCTGTCTCACATCTTCAGATTGTTCCAGGTTTTAGCTGCATAAAACTGAGACACTGATTCTCCATGTTTAGTCCTGACTCTGGCACCAGCAGGAGTTGGGTCCCTGACGTCCTCAGAGTGTGAGATGGTTCATGTGGGAGATGTTAGCAGCAGTGTTCTCGATGTACTTAATGTGGATCTATTCAGTACAAGATCTAAAAAAAAACCATTTGTTACAGCACTGACATTCTCCAACATTCCCCTTCTTTTTACCTTCTGACTTAAATGGAAAGCGACATCCTGTGGCTCTGCTCCCGGCAACTGTCCGAAGACACTTCATAGATCAACAGAGCTGTGCATGATCGGGCTGTCACTAAACCACTGAAAAAGGCCACAGTCACACAGAGTTCAACCAGACAACCAAAAGAGACACAGAAGCAGCCATAGAAATAAAAAAAAAAGCTTGAATGGGACAAACGGAGGTGAACAGGGAGATAACAGTAATTAACTGATCCAAAGTGGGCGACAGTAGCTCAGTAGGTTGAGTGTTTGTCCACTGATCCGAAGGTTGGCGGTTCAAATCCCGCTCTCTACATGAACATCATTGGTTGAGTGGTTAGATCCACTGACTTGAAGGTTGGCGGTGCAATTCCAGCCCTCACAGATGAGTGCTGTCGTTGTGTCCTTGGGCAAGACACTTAACCCACTTCGCCCCCAGTGTCTGCGTACACTGGTGTGTGGATGGGTGACTGGTTCCTTGTTGTAAAGCGCTTTGAGTGCCTTGAAGGTGGAAAAGCGCTATATAAAGATGTGACATTTACCAAAGTTACCACTGGAGTCATTAGTGGCTGGAGTCATGCTGTACCTGTTTTTTACATGCTTATTAACACTGTCCCACTAACAAAATGCATCAGTACAAATTTGGTCAATAAACCTTTTAAAACTAGGTATGATTTTGGAGGCGGAGGAAGGGTAAGGGTCAGAAATGGGTAGGAGAGTGTTAGAGGAGTAAAAGTAGGATCCAGCGCAGTACACAATGAAAAAGTAGAGCAAAATTCCTCAAAACATCAGACGTCACAAAAGTCATAAAGAAGTGATTATTCAAGTGAAACATATTTCTAAGGACACTTATTTCAGGCTAAGATTTCATGTAAAGAGAGACACAGATGCTGGGGGTGGATCTCATTGCCATCAGTGATAATGGCAAGAAATCTAACCACATCATTCTGGTTTTTCTGGAGTTTGTCATTTGTTTCTACATTTAATTGAATAATGAGGTAGTTTTAGTCTGTGAATATATATCCCGATGTAACAGTCTGTCAGGTGTCAGGTGAAGTCCATCATGACACTTATTTGTCTTATTTATTACATATTTGTTATAAATGTGTTACGTCTGTGTCAGTCGAAACACTGAGTACTGCCAGTGTCTGTCAGCGTCACCGACTGACCATGACCACAGTTTGGTTTTGTGTTCTATTTAAAGTTTGACTATTTCCACTTGGGTTTTTGTGCAGTGCTGGGTGTAAATCCCTTCTGTTCTATTGAGATGCATCAACATGTATTAGATTTTTTATTTACTACATTATCTATAACTATCCTTTTTTAATGTTGTCCTGTTTAGCACTATGGTGTAACTAACAGTATATCCTCTCCCTTTTACAACACAAGCTTCATTTTGTCTGATTAACATCCATATAATTGAAACCACTGATAGCAATGCAAAAAACTAAGTTTAAATCTGTCAACTTGTAGGAGTGAAGACGTTTCTCTGCTCATCCAATACTGCTGGACACTTCCTTATATCTAACTGAAGGGAGGAGTTAACTACACTGAAACTGTAAATATCTATTGTCTCCAGTTTCAGCTGAAAAAACCCTATTCAACCTTTAATGGCCCTTGACCTTTAATGGTCCTCCAATGTCCAGCAGTGATCTGACCAGAACTGAAGAAGCGACGTGGATGAGCATCGCTATGGATCAGACCTGGACGACAGAAATTACACAGATTCATAGATTTATTTTATTAAAACATTATTTTAAAACAGTTTCAATTGGGATTGAATTGGGACTTGTTTCTTTCAAATTTTAATTATCTTTAAGTTTAGACACATTTAAATTCCGGGACATTTTGTTTTTCATACAGCAGATGCATTTAAACGACTTTAGTTTGACTTCATTATTTAGATGTTGTTCTAAGAAAGAATCATTAGAGGAGCAGCATTGAGAACCAAGGGTTTGATTCATTCATGACATGTGACCAGTGGAGGAGCCCAGTCCACAGAGCAGTTTCAGATTGAGTACAACTTTCTCTGGTTTTAGTTCAGTTCATGTTTCTCATTGACGTAACGATGTTTGGACTTTCAGTCTTTAGATGAGAGCAGAAGCAGAGCCAGTCCAGGTCATGTGACCATTCAGGCACTCAGACCACGCCCACTCAGACACAACAGACCACAGACCCGCCTCACATCCACTTAAGACCACGCCCACTCAGACACAACAGACCACAGACCCGTCTCACATCCACTTAAGACCAATAATAAATAAAATTTCACTGCAAGCAGTGATAAAGGCCCTCGCCACTCCTTGCGACCGCGGGGTACACGCCACCGCGGAGTTCGCGCCTCTTGTTCCCGCCTCTTGTTCCCGCCTCTCGTTCCCGCCTCTCGTTCCCGCCTCTCGTTCCTGCTTATATCGCTCCTCCCCCCAAAATCAGCGACTGAGTAATACTACTCCGTTCATTCCAGTGAGAGCATTTATGACATTTTCACACCTGCAAGGTTGGAAATAGAGGTATGTCTTCATTGGCTTTTTTGTTCAGTGTGATGAGTGGAATATATGTACCAAATTTGAGTTAACCAAAACCCATATATTTCAATGAGAAATGTTGGCATGGCAACACACTTGCCAATAGAGATACTTTGTTCTTGGCTTTTTTGTTCAGTAAAGGACAGGGATGTCCATGCCAAATTTCAAATGTTTTAGAAAAAGTAATTTTTTGAGTGCCATTCAAACTTTTTAAGGAGGCAAGCAGGAGCAATGATTATGTGACCTACATATTGTATGCGGTATTGTATTGTATTGTATTGTAATCGTATATCTCGTGTTTCAGAACATCATTTTGAGCAAAGTGTATATAAATGCCCGGAAAAAGAGCACTGCATGTTTGAGTTACATGCGAGTAAATACTTCAAAAAATGGCTTTTTTTCTTTGCAGGCTGGCCACACCCACATCGCTCCTCCTTTAAAAAATCCAAGAGAGTTGCCTCTAATCCCACGTGGATTTGGACCAATTTACAAGTTTCTTGAATGAAAATCCATGGCACAAAAAATCCAAATGTGAGAGGTAAAAATGATAACCCACAATGGCCGACTCCCTGTAGGGTTAGGGTGGGGTCAATATAATTTTACCACTTGTTTGACATGTTCTCTGTGGTTCTACCAAATTTCATTTGTCTATGATGAAAAAGGTCTGTCATTGCCGTAATGTATTTTGAACTTGCAAATGGCGCTATTGAGTCATTTGCAACATACATTTTTTTTACACATCAAAATACAAAATTTTCACCCAACCTTGAATTTCAGGTCATAGTTGGATTAGTGCAGAGCATCTATTTAGTCGACAACAAAGTCCAGTACTCTGAACCCCATTCATTTCAATGACACATTTATGACGTTACCATGGTAACATAGTTGAAAATAGAGGTATGTTCTCATTGGCTTTCTTGTTCAGTACGTCAAGGCAGATGTCCATGCCAAATTTCAAATGTTTAGGACAAAGTAATTTTTTTCAGTCCTTGTCAAAAGTTCAAGACTCGTGTAAATTGTATGTCTGTGCGTTCAGTTCAACATTTTGAACAAAACGTATATTAATGCCGGGAAATAGGACACTGCATGTCTGAGTTACGTGCATTTTAAAACTTCAAAAGATGGCTTTTTTCTTAGTAGGCTGGCCACGCCCACATTTTATGACTTAGAAAAATCCAAATGAGTCGCCTTCAATCCCACATGGGTCTAGTTCATTTGGACCAATTTCCAAGTTTCTTAAATATACAACCATGGCATAAAAAATCCAAACGTGAACGCCCACAATGGCCGACTTCCTGTAGGGTTTAGGGTGGAGTCATCATATAATTTTTTATTTGTCTTGACATGTTCTATGTTTGTACTAAATTTCATTCATCTACATCATTGTGTTCAGCTCACAAATGTGCATAAACGCTGTATTAGCGTTTTCCCAACAAAAAATGTGTGAAAGAGAAATATTTTATTGAAATATTCCAAAAATTGCGATTTTGTATAAAATTCGCCATGACCACACCCAAAGTCATATTCAAATATAATTGATGATCTTTAATCTCACATGGGTTTAGTGGGTTTTGGCCAAATTTGAAGTGTTTGTGATGAAAACTGTGCGAGGAGATGTCCTGAATGTGAGGGTGTGCGCTTTTGTCATCACCGGGTTTGATCCAATATGGCCGACTTCCTGTACATTTTAGGGCGGGGCCATAATATCATTTTTGTCATGTCCCGACATGTTCTAGTTTTTGATGTGAGTTTCAGATTTTTACGTTGACTTTTTTCCGAGTTGGGCTCCCATAGGCCCAATGAAAATCAAAGTTTGAGGTGGCGCTATCGAGTCGTCCTTCGTTATTTTTTTTCACGGTCTTCGGTGACATTTAGAGCTTGGCGAGTTCTAATTTTTGACACCACTCACTGGCATGTCGGGGCGTGTTTACTACTTGATTTTTGCCATTTTCCGGGTTTCGGACGCGGTTTTAATGAGTCCCTCGCAGGGACGTTGTCTCCGGCTCGGGCCTAAATATAAAGTTTGAGCTGTTTAACTGTCGGCATGATCTAAATCCTCTCCATGAGTTATGAGCTCTGTAAATAGAGCTAAAATAAATCATCACTGTCAGATAAGTTTAAAAAATACTGATCTTCAGCTCTGTTATAATGTTCACTAGTCTCCACCTCTGATCTCACTCTCACTTATGTCTAACAAGAGGAAGTGAGTCCTTGTCTGTCACAGTTGTGGTTCATTTGGGCTTTTTACACGGTTCATTTTGAAGTGGTGGAGTAGCTACAATATTTGTGTAATTACAGACCTATATATTTTATTTCCAAGTACAAAAGTAAATATGTAAAATACTAAAATGACCACGATGGAATGATTTCCTTTAAGCTAAATTATTTTCATGAAAGTAATGGACATTTTACATTTATTTTTCATATAAATACAAAATCTGAATTTTCCCTTCAGCACAAAAGTGCAGTATTTAAGTTACATAAAGTGACACGGTGAAGGGAGAAAGTGAGAGCAGAAGAGGAGAAAGAGGGGAGAGGAGAGAGAGAGGAGATGAGAGGAGAGAGAGAGGAGAGAGAAGAGAGAGAGAGAGAGAGAGAGAGAGAGAGAGAGGAGAGGAGAGAGAGAGAGGAGAGAGGAGAGAGGAGAGAGAGAGAGAGAGAGAGAGAGAGAGAGAGAGAAGAGAGAAAGGAGAAAGAGAGAGAGAGAGAGAGAGAGAGAGAGAGAGAGAGAAGAGAGAGAGAGAGAGAGAGAGAGAGAGAGAGAGAGAGAGAAGAGAGGAGAGAGAGAGAGAGGAGAGAAAGAGAGAGAGAGAGAAGAGAGAGAGAGAGAGAGAGAGAGAGAGAGAGAGAGAGAGAAGAGAGGAGAGAGAGAGAGAGAGAGAGAGAGAGAGAGAGAGAGAGAGAGAGAGAGAGAGAGAAGAGAGAGAGAGAGAGAGAGAGAGAGAGAGAGAGAGAGAGAGAGAGAGAGAAGAGAGAGAGAGAGGAGAGAGAAGAGAGAGAGAGAGAGAGAGAGAGAGAGAGAGAGAGAGAGAGAGAGAGAGAGGAGAGAAGAGAGAGAGAGAGAGAGAGAGAGAGAGAGAGAGAAGAGAGAGAAGAGAAGAGAGAGAGAGAGAAGAGAGAGAGAGGAGAGCGAAGAGAGAGAGAGAAGAGAGAGAGAGAGAAGAGAGAGAGGA
The DNA here is from genome assembly GCA_019594935.1 of Periophthalmus modestus. Lineage (NCBI taxonomy): Eukaryota > Metazoa > Chordata > Actinopteri > Gobiiformes > Gobiidae > Periophthalmus > Periophthalmus modestus. Next base: position 24,725,901 of record JAIEZT010000026.1, on the reverse strand, counting down.
GAGAAGTGAGAGAGGAGAGAAGAGAGAGGGGAGAGCAGAGAGAGAGGAGAGGAGGGTGAAAAGTGAAGAGAAAGAGAGAAGAGAGAGAGAGAGAGAGAGAGAGAGAGAGAGAGACACAGAGGAGAGGAGAGAGGGGGAGAGAGAGAAAAGAGAGACAGGAGAGAATAGAAGCGAGAGAGAGGTGAGAAGAGCGAGAGGAGAGAGAGAAGAGAGAGGGGAGAGCAGAGAGAGAGGAGAGGGAGGGGTTAAAAGTGAAGAGGAATGAGAGAGAAGAAAGGGAGGGGTGAAGAGGAGAGAAGAGAAAGAGGACAGGGAGGGTGAGGAGGAAAAAGGCGAGACAGGAGAGGGAGGGTGAAGAGGAGAAAAGAGAGAGAGACAAGAGAGAAAGTAGAGGGAGAGGTGAAGAGGAGAGAGAAAGAGAGAGAGAGGAGAGAGTGATGAGAGAAGAGCAAGAGAAGAGAGAGAGAGAGAGAGGTGAAGAGGAGAGAAGAGAGAGAGCTCTTTGCATCACTGCAGTTCAAGTCTGTTTTACCTGTAATGTGGACTACTGGGACACACAGATCCAGTAGATCTGACTTTATTCACACAAACTTCTGCTCAGAGGCCAAGGTGTGTAAATCTACTTTGCTCAGCAGAGTTTGAAGGTACAACTCTTCTCAGTGGGTTCCAAACTCAGGACTCTATGCCCCACAGTCCAACCGTCTCAGTCATAGGACATTTTCACCCCCTCAGAGTGTAACGATGACCCACAAAAGACCTGGTCTATTGTCATTGGACCGGGCCTGGCCCAACCAGGATTTCTAATCCCGGCTCATTGATCTGTCCCTATGTGTAAATGTGCTTCATGCAAGTTTACATGTGTAAAAACTGGACTAGACTACGTGTGTGTCTGTGTCTGACTGTGTGACTGTGTGACTGTGTCTGTGTGACTGTGTGTGTGTGACTGTGTGACTGTGTGACTGTGTGACTGTGTGTGACTGTGACTGTGTGACTGTGTCTGTGTGACTGTGTGACTGTGTGTCTGTGTCTGTGTGACTGTGTGTCTGTGTGTCTGTGTGTCTGTGTGACTGAGTGACTGTGTGACTGTGTGTCTGTGTGACTGTGTCTGTGTGTGACTGTGTGAGTGTGTGACTGTGTCTGTGTGACTGTGTCTGTGTGACTGTGTGACTGTGTGACTGTGTGTATGTGTGACTGTGTCTGTGTGACTGTGTCTGTGTGTCTGTGTGACTGTGTCTGTGTGACTGTGTGACTGTGTGTCTGTGTCTGTGTGACTGTGTCTGTGTGTCTGTGTGACTGTGTGACTGTGTGTCTGTGTGACTGTGTGTGTCTGTGTGACTGTGTGTCTGTGTGACTGTGTCTGTGTGACTGTGACTGTGTGACTGTGTCTGTGTGACTGTGTGACTGTGTGACTGTGTGACTGTGTCTGTGTGACTGTGTGTGTGACTGTGTGTCTGTGTCTGTGTGACTGTGTGTCTGTGTGACTGTGTCTGTGTGTCTGTGTGACTGTGTGACTGTGTGTCTGTGTGACTGTGTGTCTGTACTGTGTGTCTGTGTGACTGTGTGTCTGTGTGACTGTGTCTGTGTGACTGTGTCTGTGTGACTGTGTCTGTGTGACTGTGTCTGTGTGACTGCGTGTCTGTGTGTCTGTGTGACTGTGTCTGTGTGACTGTGTGTCTGTGTGTCTCTGTGACTGTGTCTGTGTGACTGTGTGTCTGTGTGACTGTGTCTGTGTGACTGTGTCTGTGTGACTGTGTCTGTGTGACTGTGTGTGTGTGTGTGACTGTGTGTGTGTGTCTGTGTGACTGTGTCTGTGTGACTGTGTCTGTGTGACTGTGTGTCTGTGTGACTGTGTGTGACTGTGTGACTGTGTGACTGTGTCTGTGTGTCTGTGTGACTGTGTCTGTGTGACTGTGTCTGTGTGACTGTGTGTGTGACTGTGTCTGTGTCTGTGTCTGTGTGACTGTGTCTGTGTGACTGTGTGACTGTGTCTGTGTGACTGTGTGACTGTGTGACTGTGTGACTGTGTCTGTGTGTCTGTGTGACTGTGTCTGTGTGACTGTGTGTCTGTGTGACTGTGTGTCTGTGACTGTGTCTGTGTGTCTGTGTGACTGTGTGACTGTGTGTCTGTGTGTGACTGTGTGTCTGTGTGACTGTGTCTGTGTGACTGTGTCTGTGTGACTGTGTCTGTGACTGTGACTGTGTCTGTGTGACTGTGTCTGTGTGACTGTGTCTGTGTTGTGTGACTGTGCCTGTGTGACTGTGTGTCTGTGTGACTGTGTCTGTGTGACTGTGACTGTGTGACTGTGTGACTGTGACTGTGTGACTGTGTGACTGTGTGACTGTGTGACTGTGTGACTGTGTGACTGTGACTGTGTGTCTGTGTGACTGTGTCTGTGTGACTGTGACTGTGTGACTGTGACTGTGTGTCTGTGTGACTGTGTCTGTGTTGTGTGTGACTGTGCCTGTGTGACTGTGCCTGTGTGTCTGTGTGACTGTGTCTGTGTGACTGTGTCTGTGTGACTGTGACTGTGTGACTGTGTCTGTGTGACTGTGTGACTGTGTCTGTGTGACTGTGTCTGTGTGACTGTGTGTCTGTGTCTGTGTGACTGTGTGTCTGTGTGACTGTGTCTATGTGACTGTCTGTGTGACTGTGTGACTGTGTGTCTGTGTGACTGTGTGTCTGTATGTCTGTGTCTGTGTGACTGTGTCTGTGTGACTGTGTCTGTGTGACTGTGTCTGTGTCAATGTGTCTGTGTGACTGTGTCTGTGTGACTGCGTGTCTGTGTGTCTGTGTGACTGTGTCTGTGTGACTGTGTCTGTGTGACTGTGTGTCTGGGTGTCTGTGTGACTGTGTCTGTGTGACTGTGTGTCTGTGTCTGTGTGACTGTGTCTGTGTGACTGTGTCTGTGTGACTGTGTGACTGTGTGTCTGTGTCTGTGTGTCTGTGTGACTGTGTCTGTGTGACTGTGTGTCTGTGTGACTGTGTGACTGTGTCTGTGTGACTGTGTCTGTGTGTCTGTGTGACTGGGTCTGTGTGAATGTGTCTGTGTGACTGTGTCTGTGTGACTGTGTCTGTGTGACTGTGTGTCTGGGTGTCTGTGTGACTGTGTCTGTGTGACTGTGTCTGTGTGACTGTGTGTCTGTGTCTGTGTGTCTGTGTGACTGTGCCTGTGTGACTGTGCCTGTGTGTCTGTGTGGTGTAAATACAGTTTGACTGGTCTCACACACACACACTTACAGTTTCTCTTGTCACACTCTGAACTTCAGCACTATTTTCTGCACGTCAATCAGTTTTTTCATTTCTGCTTTTTTGTTTTTTCCTGTTTTTGTTTTTTCTTTTTTTTTTTTCTTTTACATGTTGCCACACTTCTTCACACTATGAGCAAAGTAGAGAAATAAAATTATTCAAAGTGAAATGTTGGACATGTTATCATGTTATCGAGCACACTGCTTCTCTGAATGTACTCTCCCTCCTCAGAAAAGTTCAGTCTGTCTTTACACTGAGCTACAGGGACTTTCACACTTTTGCCTTTTACTTCTTAGTAACTCTCAGTGGGGTTTTCACCTGGTTCCTGCTGAACTGCAGAGACTGTTATCATGTTAAAACAAGGACAGGCTGAACCTGGAAACAATCTGTAGACTTTAGGCTACTTCAGACCAAAAGCTTTTAGTCTGTGGACTTCATCATAAAGTCCTATGGCCTGGATGTGGATCAGGGGCGGGGCTGGTGCCTGGCTGGTGCCTGGGGCGGGGCTGGTGCCTGGGGCGGGGCTGGTGCCTGGGCCGGGGCTGGTGGGGGCACAGCGGGCGTCACGGGGCAGGGTGCTGTTGTGTAGTTTCATAGTGGCTCTCAGGAACAGAGCTAAGGCTGTTTTGAGAACTCCATTTAAGAATTTTCCATTTCCAAAATGCATTGTCCTTTGAGCATGTACCTGTCTTTGTAAATGCAGATTTGCCTTTCTAATGAAAGGGAAAACTGAATCCAGCGGTGGTGATCCAGGACAGAAGCTAATGTCCATCCATGTTTTTCTTTGAAACTCCATGCACCCGGAAAGAAAACAAAAGAAGACAAAATTCCATGTTGGCTGTGTTCTGGACGACTACTCGTGGACCCCACATTTGACACCATTATTGTTGTGGAAAAATACTATATCTCGATGAATAATAACCCAGGTGATAAGCCCGGTGAGGTATGAAATACAAAAAGGTTAATTCTTTGTTACAGCAGATATGGACAGAACAGGACCCGGGCCACAGACTCGCAGCCTCCTGGCGTCCCAAGCAAGTCTCTCCTCCGAGTCTCTTCCCTCTCTCCCTCTCTCCCCTGAGCATCTAAGCTCTGAGTATTTATACAAGAATTACAAAGCTACATACATATAACAGCGCAACTTTAGTCTCACAACCATGAGTTAATCTGTTTTCACACTTAGGCAGGTAGAACAGTGCAGAGTTTCCTGTGAGCCGGGACAAAGTCTTCACACATGTGAGTGTGGGCTCTGAGTCTGAGGCATCGGCGGTGTTTACGCTGAGGTGAGGTGCATGTGGTCATGAGCTTTGATTTTCAATGTTTGAAACATGGCACACCTAGTAACATGGCAACAACAAACAAACAGGTCTGATAGTAGAATCTAACGCAGCTCAGGCCGAGTGTTTGCAGAGAGCCGTGTGCACGACTGGACCAGCAACGAAACAGTAGAAATACAGAACCCTGTGTTTGACAAGACAAAAGTGACTTTAAGGCTACACACACACACACACACACACACACGCACACACACACACGCGCGCACACACACACACACACACACACACACACACACACACACACACATACGCGCACACACACACACACACACATACACATACATACACATATACACACACACACACACACACATACATGCACGCACACACACACACTCACATACATACACATACACAAACACACATGCACACACACACATCACACATACACATACACACACACACATACAACACACACACACACACCACACACACACACACACACATACACACACATACACACACACACAAATGCACACACACACACACACACACACACACACACACACACACGCACCTTTAATGGTCTTTTGCCTGTTCCCACCTCACTCCACATTAAACATTGAAAACTTGCATTTGGTTGGTGCCAGATATGGTCATGTTGCAGCACCCAACACTTATAAAGTTTAGATTGTGGCCCTCACCCTGGCCCGTAAACAGTAAATGAGCCTGCTGGTACGACTTGGGAGATCCTGACATGTCGTACAGCAGTGGCCAGTGTTTCAGTAGCTGTAAAGATGTTGCGACGAAGTAGACTTCCGGGTTTTGTTTTAGGTGTGTTTAAGACGCTGAAATCCTCACCTGGATTGTGGGCGAGAGCAGGCGGCTGCATCCGAGAACAAAAGAACAAATGAAAGGAAAGTACCAGATTTAGCTACTGGTACTTTCCATCTGCAGTATCTGGGCAGGTGAACACACATTAAGAATACACATTTCATTACAATGACTATAAGCACCACTCCAGACTTAGTCTTGATCTTTTTAGATCTGAGTGCTGCCTTGGACCCTGCCACACATGGGATCCTCTTACAGAGACTAGAGGACTGGGTGGGCATCTGTGTACGGCACTAAACTGGTTCAAGTCCTATCTATAAAACAGGAAGTACTTTGTTGAAATTGGAAAATATATCTCAGTTAAAATGGCCCTGACCTGTGGGGTGCCCCAGGGGTCAATCCTGGGACCCCTGTTGTTTAATCTTCATGCTGCCGTTAGGCCAGTTAATACACAGCAATAATGTATTGTAACACAACTATACAGATTACACTCTGATCTATGTCTCTTTGACAGCAGGTAAATACAAAGTCATAGTCTTTGGCCACAGAAACATAGAGAAAGTGTCAGCAGTCACCTTTAGTCTCTTTCTCTAAAACCTTCAAGTCAGGCTAGAAATCAAGGGGTAATAATGAACTCAGACTTGAACTTTAACAGCCACATCACATCAATAACATCTGCAGCTTTTTACCATCTAAAAACATTGCAAAAATTAAAGGTTTACTGTCAAAACCAGACTCGGAGAGACTTATCCTGCATTTGTCTCCAGTAGGTTAGACTACTGTAACGTCCTGCGCACTGGCCTCTCCAAATGAGCGTTAAGACAGAACAGTACATCCAGAACACTCCTGCTCAGAGAACAAGTCTCTCCATGGACCAGCACCAAAGAACATCTCTGACATGTTAGAGCCACATGAACCATCTCACACTCTGAGGACTTCAGGGACCCAACTCCTGCTGGTCCCAGAGTCAGGACTAAACATGGAGAATCAGTGTAAAACATGGAACAGTCTGAAGATGTGAATCAGGCCTCAACTCGGACAATGTTTAAATCCAGGCTCAAAACACTTCTGTCTAGCTGTGCATACGAGTGAAAGGTTTTTATTCTGCACTTTTCTCTTTTAATGTTAATTTTATGATGATTATTTATGATTATATTTTGATTTTTTGTATTGTGCTTTAAATGTCTTTCTTATTACTTACTTAATTACTTTGTGTACAAATTGTGCTATACAAATAAACTTGCGTTGCTTTGTCTTACATTGTTTGAGTTTGAGGTCAATCGTATCACAGGAAACAGTGAGGTCTGGGCAGAAGTGAAGACGCCACACAAACCAACACTCCAGTACTCACAGACGTCAGTACAAATGTGAGCGGAAAGGGAAAGTACTGTGTGCATTTATAGGCAAGAAATGTGTAGCTTTCTCACCTTGCTCCACTAAATGTTTCAATCGTGATTCTACCAGGTTACTATTATGCTAAAATATGTTACTGGAACTTTTAATCATGATATTTCCTCATCCAAAACTTTGGCGTTGTGTTTTAAGTATGCATGTTTCAGTAATCTGCATACTAACTGTCCCTCTGTACAGCTCCAAAACGCTGCTGCTTCTCTGCATGTGTCATTCTCCATGAAGCTCAATCCAGACGTTATCACCAGGTGTAGTGTGTAGAGCGGGTGTAGAGCGGGTGTAGAGCGGGTGTAGAGCGGGTGTAGAGCGGGTTTACAGCGGGTGTAAACCGGGTATAGAGCGAGTGTAGAGCGGGTTTAGAGAGGGTATAGACCGGTATAAAGGGTGTAGAGTGGGTTTAGAGCGGTGTGAGCAGGTTTAGAGAGGGTGTAGAGCGGGTTAGAGAGGGTGTAGAGTGGGTTTAAAGAGGGTGTAGAGTGGGTTTAAAGAGGGTGTAGAGTGGGTTTAGAGAGGGTGTAGAGAGGGTGTTAGAGCGAGTATACAGAGCAGTTAGGGGTTAGAGAGGGTGTAGAGTGGGTTTAGAGCGGGTTTAGAGAGGGTATAGACCGGGTTTAAAGAGGGTGTAGAGTGGGTTTAGAGAGGGTGTAGAGAGGGGTGTAGAGCAGGTTAGAGAGAGGGTTGTAGAGCGGGTTTAGAGCACGTTTAGAGAGGGTGTAGAGAGGGTGTAGAGCGAGTGTATAGAGCAGTTAGGTGTTTAGAGCAGGGTGTAGAGTGGTGTTAGAGAGGGTGTAGAGTGGGTTTAGAGGGGTGTAGAGTGGGTGTAGAGCGGGTGTAGAGAGGGGTTAGAGAGAGGGTGTAGAGTGGGTTTAGAGGGGTGTAGAGAGGTGTAGAGTGGGGTTTAGAGAGGGTGTAGAGCGGGTTTAGAGAGGGTGTAGAGCAGGTTTAGAGAGGGTGTAGAGCGGGTTTAGAGAGGGTGTAGAGCGGGTTTAGAGAGGGTATAGAGCGGGTTTAGAGAGGGTGTAGAGTGGGTGTAGAGAGGGTGTAGAGGGGGTGTAGAGAGAGAGCGTAGAGTAGGGCAGGTGTAGAGAGGGTGTGTAGAGCGGGTTTAGAGAGGGTGTAGAGCGGGTTTAGAGAGGGTGTAGAGCGGGTTTAGAGAGGGTGTAGAGTGGGTTTAAAGAGGGTGTAGAGTGGGTTTAGAGAGGGTGTAGATCGGATGTAGAGCAAGTGTAGAGCGGGTGTAGAGCAGGTATAGAGAAGGTGTAGAGCGAGTGTAGAAGGGGTGTAGAGCGAGTGTAGGGCGGGTGTAGAAGGGGTGTAGAGCGAGTGTAGGGCGGGTGTAGAAGGGGTGTAGAGCGAGTGTGTAGGGCGGGTGTAGAAGGGGTGTAGAGCGAGTGTAGGGCGGGTGTAGAAGGGGTGTAGAGCGGGTGTAGAAGGGGTGTAGAGCGTGTGTAGGGCGGGTGTAGAAGGGGTGTAGAGCGGGTGTAGACGGGGTGTAGAGCGGGTGTAGAAGGGGTGTAGAGCGGGTGTAGACGGGGTGTAGAGCGTGTGTAGGGCGGGTGTAGAGCGGGTGTAGAGAGTTAGAGTTAGAGTGTTACAGAGCGTTGCTGTGGAGACCAGTTTTGTGCGTCACTGATTTGTTTTTGAGCTGGAGACACGTGTCAGTGAGCGTGCTCCATGTAACATCACGAAGGAACAGGAAATGAGTGAGGCAAAACCACATGAGTAAAAGACCGCAAACCCACTTTACACCAGCTTACAACCTGGTTTAGTTTAGACCTGGTTTAGTCCTGGTTTAGACCTGGTTTAGTCCTGGTTTAGACCTGGTTTGGTTTAGACCTGGTTTAGACCTGGTTTAGACCTGGTTCAGACCTGGTTCAGACCTGGTTCAGACCTGGTTCAGACCTGGTTTAGACTTGGTTTAGTCCTGGTTCAGACCTGGTTTAGACCTGGTTTAGGTCCAATTTAGACCTGAAACTAGGTTTAGACCTGGCATAGAGCACATGCTTGAAGGGCCACAGCTGCACAAACAGGAAAGTCACTAATTTGAAAGTGAAAAATAAAACTTTCAGACAACCATGAACCAGGTCTAAACCAAGTCTAAACCAGGTCTAAACCAGGACTAAACCAAGACTGAATCAGGTCTAAGCAAGGACTAAACCACATCTGAACCAGGACTAAACAAAGACTGAACCAGGACTAAATCAAGACTAAAACAGGACTAAAACAGGACTAAGCCAAGACTATTTAGGACTAAACCAGGACAACGCCTAGACTAAAACAGGACTAAACCAGGAGTAAACCAAGACTAAACCAAGACTAAACCAAGACTAAACCAGGTCTAAACCAGGCCTAAACTAGGACTAAACCAGGACCAAGCCTGGATTAAACCAAGACTAAACTAGGGCTAAACCAGGACTGAACCAGGACTAAACTAGAACTGAACCAGGGCTCAACCAGGAATAAATCAGGACTAAACCAGGACAGTTTGTTCATATTTGTGTTTTTATGATAAAAGTGTAAAGTTGTAAACAGGAAGTGACTGCTTCCCTCCTCACACTTCTGCTGGCTGGTCGAGCTCGTGTTAGGAGGCTGTTCTGTGTTCTGATTGGTCGATATCTCTTACACGTGCTCGATGTAACTGCGGTTAAACGACAAACTGAGAGTCTAGACCCAGAGTCTCAGCAGTCTAGACCCGGACTATAACCAGACTAGACCCGGACCGTAACCAGCTTAGACCCAGTCTTGATCTGCACACAGCGGTAAGCCTTCCTCTCATTTTTTCTTCTTTCTGTAAGACATTTACTCCAAATGATGTGTGCACCTGCCTCACGCCTCTGACTACATTTTTGTCCCAGCGACTTTTTATGTTTCATTTTTATTATGAGGAGGAATCAGACCAGAGACAAAAGACCAGACCAGAACCAGACCAGAACCAGACCAAAGACCAGACTAGGACCAGACCAGAGACCAGAGGCCAGACTAAGTCCAGACCAGAGACCAAAGGCCAGACTAGGTCCAGACCAGAGACCAAAGGCCAGACTAAGTCCAGACAAGAGACCAAAGGCCAGAGATCAAAGACCAGACTAGAGACCAGACCAGAGACCAGACCAGAGATCAAAGACCAGACTAGAGACCAGACAAGAAACCAGACCAGAACCACACCAGAATTAGACCAGGACTAGACCAAAACCAGATCAGGACCAGACTGGAGTTAGTCCGTTGCATTTTTTTTTGGCGCCACCACAAAACAAACGTTGAGAAATAGTTTCAGTTTCCTGCAGTTTTACTGAGACCACAACAGGATGTGACTTTACTCAGAATACAACTACTAATAATATTACTACTACTGCTACTACTAACATGCAAACTCTACATAGACAGGCTCGGTAGTTCTTGCTGTGTGGCGTGAGGGCTGGCCAAACTACAACTAGTACTAATGGTACTAATACTACTAATACTACATGCATTTCTACTATTAAGTTGGGGGAAGGGGGGGGGGGGACATGAGCCTTGATTCAGTGTTAGTTCAGTTCTGGTTCAGTCCTGGTTCAGTCCTCATGTAGTCCTGACTTAGTCTTGGTTTAGTCCTGGTTTTGTCCCAGCCACAGACGGATCTCTCTGTGGTTTGTGGTGTAGGCTTTGTAACAACTAAAACTTTTTACTTTTCAGATTTGAACTGAAACCAAAGATGGACCACACAGAGGTACGGGAGGGCATCTGACACAAAGGGAGGGCATCTGACACATAGGAAGGGCATCTGACACAGTGGGGATAACCCAGTATTCAGGATTTAGGATCTGGTCCCCTTTTGCACAGACAGTTCTCTGTCAAAATGGGGCAAAGGCCTCCGGTTGGAGCCTTTAAATTGGAGGCAGACGAATTTCACCAAAAATTCAGATTTTCCCAGCTCTGGTGTTCAACACTCAAGTCATTAGACACACCTAGACACGCCTCCATAGACTTTACACGTAAACCAGATGCCTTGACGCCGTGGTCTGAGTGCACCTTAACACTCATCTAATCTTTATTCTCCAGCCCCCAAACCTCTCAGAGTCTGAGTCATGGACCAGTCCCTGGTCCACAGAGGACCCGTCTACAGAGGACTATGATGATCTTATGTGTGAGCGCTCGGAGGTGCTGCAGTTCCGGGCCAGTCTAGAGCCGGTCTTGTTCTGGACTGTGGCCATCCTTGGTCTGGCGGGGAACCTGCTGGTGCTGTGGGTGTATCTGTGGAGAGGGCGGGGTGTGTGTGGGGGGCGGGGCCTGAAGGCGCTGACTCACCTGTACCTGTTACACCTGTGTGCTGCAGACCTCTTCTTCCTGCTCACGCTCCCCCTATGGGCGCACCAGAGTACTGATGGATGGACCTTGGGCCCCGCGCTCTGTAAGGTCACCGCCGCCATGTACAAGGTACTGAGAAATTGAGCCTGAGCCAGGTCACCTCTGTAGGTGAACCTGTTCTCTGTGAGCCTGTTTCTTTGCCTGTATCGCCTGTTTTAGTCCTGATCTAACCATCTCCTCTTCAGGTGAACCTGTTCTCCGTGAGCCTGTTCCTTGCCTGTATTGCGGTCGATCGTTACGTGGTCATCGTTCACCCGACAGCGGCGCTGAACTCTCAGCGGCAGCGGCGGAACTGGGCTCGAGCCGTCAGCATTAGTGTGTGGCTGCTAGCGCTGCTGTTAGCCACGCCAGAGCTTGCCTTTGCCACAGTAACAACTCAAGACGATCACATGACCTGCCGCACGCAGTATCCCTTCCACTGGGGCCGCGTCAGCAAGGCAGCCGCCCTAAGCCTCCAGGTAAGTCTACCCCGCCCTCCACCCCTCCGGTCCAGACCAGGTCCAGACCTGACAGGATCCTGGCTCAGATCTGATCTTGTCCTCTTTCTGCAGGTCTCGTTAGGGTTCTTTGTCCCGTTGGTTGTCATGGCTGGGTGCTACGTTGTGATCGGCCGTCGGCTGCTTATGACTCACACTTTCCACAAGCACCGCCCCCTTTCGGTCATCATGGCAATCGTCCTGGTCTTTATCATCACTCAGCTTCCTCACAACTGCGTCCTGATCACCGAGGTACTCCCTTGACCCCTCCCCCTCACTTCTACCTTTGTCTGACCTGGTTCAGATCCTTGTCTAATCCAGTTCAGATCCTTGTCTGAATCAGTTGAGATCCTTGTTGAAACTGGTTGAGATCTGGTTGTAATCCTGTCTGCTCTTATTTAGATCTGGGACGCTCAAACCACCAGCCTCAACTGTGCGGATCGTAAAGTCCTGGATAAAACTGGTCTGGTCCTTCAGGCGGTGGCCTTCGCTCACCCCGCCCTCAACCCCTTCCTCTACGCTCTGATTGGTCGCCGCTTCAGACAGGAATTGCTGTCACTGCTGCCACGCTCCAGCACTCAAAAGAGGACCATCTCCCTGTCCTTCAAGACCCGTCCCCGGACTCTGTCAGACAGCGAAACATCACAGGGGCTGTCCCTTTAAACATTATTATTATCATTATCATTATTATTATTATTATTATTATTATTATTATTATTATTGTTATTATTATTATTATTATCATCATCAATAATAATCCTGTACTAACTACGTGCCAGTGACCGACTGCCCTGTGTTATTTACATTAGGACCAGGACTAAACCAGGACTAAACCAGGACTACACCAGGACTAAACCAGGACTAAACCAGGACTACACCAGGGCCCTAAAGCCCGTCTCTGCTCGGGTCCTGGAGCTGCTGCTGTTTGACTTTTGTAAATAAAGACTTTTGCTCTGTGTGTGACTTGTCTCGTGTTATTCGTGACTAATCAGGAAGTTGAGTCTGTTCCTCACATTTAAGGGTCAATGATCAAGCTCCTGACTGAAAGGTTGTGGGATCAAGTAAGTTTGTATCTCTGGTTTCGGATCGTCTGCAGATCTTCCAGAGTTTCATTCTGGAAAATCTGAAACTTTTCGAGAGATTCTGGAGTTTAATGCCGCAGCGATCCATTTGTCCTGATCCAGACACAGGACTCGGGTCCAGAGACTCTGAACTATAGTTTTTTAGACTCCTGCCTCAGTCTCAGTTTGGGCTTCACACATAAAAATAGATATATTTAGACTATTTAAAGTGTATATAGTGTCACACTTGTATTTAAGTACATGTTGTGTCCTGTATGGGCAGTACATTTAAGTACATGTTGTGTCCTGTGATGGGAGGGCATCCAGTGTACACACCTATTATCTGGACCTGTCCTGTGATGGGAGGACATCTGGAATACAGGTCTATTCTATGAACCTGTTGGGCTCGTGAAGTCTCCAGAGCAGAAGTGGGAGGGCATCCGGAGTACAGGTCTATTCTGTGGGGCGCTGCTGACTGGCGCGTTTCTCTGTGAAGCAAAGCACAAAGCGCGCGCTTCCAGAAGAGGCGCGCGCGGCTTTATAAACAGTCCTCGCACAGCTCCACGGGCTTTTTGACCTAGACCCGGAACCGGACCCGGACCTGGACCATGCCTGTCCCTCGCCGCAGAGCGTCTCTCCTCGGCCATGGCTCCGCGGAGCGCCCGGTGTCTGCGGGCACGTGCGCGGGGCGCGTTAACGTGTCCTCGCACCTGGGATCCGGCACGGGCACGCGCGTGACCCGGCGCGCGCTCGGCATTAGCAGCGTGTTTCTGCAGGGCACGCGCAGCAGCGCCGCGCCCGTGATCCCTAAGACAGGTATGGACACGTGCACGCCAAAGTTTAAAGCCCCAGAGAGATTACACTGTGGTCACTGCTCCTCTGGTCTGGGCTAATTATCAGTCAGGTCTCCAGTTTTGCACTGGTCTGGTCTAATTGTGGTCTCTGGTCTGGTCTAACTGTGGTCTCTGGTCTGGTCAGGTCTCCGGTTTTGGACTGGACTGGTCTAACTGTGGTCTCTGGTCAGGTCTCAGGTCTGGACTGGGCTGGTCTCTGGGCTGGTCTCTGGTCTGGTCTCTGGTCTGGTCTGGTCTGGTCTAACTGTGGTCTCTGGTCAGGTCTCAGGTCTGGCTAAGTGTGGTCTCTGGTCTGGTCTCAGGTCTGGACTGGTCTGGTCTGGTCTGGTCTCTGGTCTGGTCTCTCTGGTCTCTGGTCTCTAAGTGTGGTCTCTGGTCTGGTCTCTGGTCTGGTCTAACTGTGGTCTCTGGTCAGGTCTCAGGTCTGGACTGGTCTGGTCTCTGGTCTCTGGTCTGGTCTCTGGTCAGGTCTCTGGTCTAACTGTGGTCTCTGGTCAGGTCTCAGGTCTGGACTGGTCTGGTCTCTGGTCTGGTCTCTGGTCAGGTCTCTGGTCTAACTGTGGTCTCTGGTCAGGTCTCAGGTCTGTCTCTGGTCTGGTCTGGTCTGGTCTCTGTCTGGTCTCTGGTCAGGTCTCTGGTCTAACTGTGGTCTCTGGTCAGGTCTCAGGTCTGGACTGGACTGGTCTCTGGTCTGGTCTCTGGTCTCTGGTCTGGTCTCTGGTCTAACTGTGGTCTCTGGTCAGGTCTCAGGTCTGGACTGGACTGGTCTCTGGTCTGGTCTCTGCTTTGGTCTCTGGTCTGGTCTCTGGTCTAACTGTGGTCTCTGGTCTAACTGTGGTCTCTGGTCTAACTGTGGTCTCTGGTCAGGTCTCAGGACTGGACTGGGGTCTGGTCTCTGGTCTGGTCTCTGGTCAGGTCTTGGTCTAACTGTGGTCTCTGGTCAGGTCTCAGGTCTGGACTGGACTGGTCTTGGTCTCTCTGGTCTGGTCTCTGGTCTCTGGTCTCTGGTCTAACTGTGGTCTCTGGTCAGGTCTCAGGTCTGGACTGGTCTGGTCTCTGGTCTGGTCTCTGGTCTGGTCTCTGGTCTAACTGTGGTCTCTGGTCAGGTCTCAGGTCTGGACTGGACTGGTCTCTGGTCTGGTCTCTGCTCTGGTCTCTGGTCTGGTCTCTGGTCTAACTGTGGTCTCTGGTCAGGTCTCAGGTCTGGACTGGTCTGGTCTCTGGTCTGGTCTCTGGTCTGGTCTCTGGTCTAACTGTGGTCTCTGGTCAGGTCTCAGGTCTGGACTGGGCTGGTCTCTGGTGGACTACAGAGACAAAGTCCAGGCTTTGGAGCGTCTGAACTCGGAGTTGGAGCAGCAGATCCGCGCCGTGCTCCAGCAGAGGGCCCACAGCGCCACCTCCTGGGAGCCGCTCAGGGCACAGTGGGAGAACGTATACCGGCAGGTCAGGGAGGGCATCTGACACAATGTGACTCACAGGGAGGGCATCTGACACAATGGAACATAAGATGATGGGAGGGCATCTGGCTCTTTGCAGGTGAGTGAGGAGATCTTGTCCAACGCGAGGCTCATGTTGGAGACGGAGAATGTGCAGAACAAGGCCGACGACTTCAAAGACAGGTCCTCTTCCTCCTCTTCTTCTTCTCCTCTTCTCCTCCTCTTCACCTTCTCACCTCCTTCTGTCTCTAACTGGTTGCAGGTTGGTCTCCTGTCTTTCTTTCACTCCTCTTCTCTCACTTTCACTTTCACTCTCCCTCTCCTCTCTCTGGTTGCAGGTTTGATTCCTCTCTCCTCTTTCCACACCTGTCTCTCCTCTCTTTCTTTCACTCTTATGTGATTCTTTCTTTCTTTCTCTGCAGATTTGACTCCTCTCCCTCCTCTTACCTCTCCGTCTCATCTCTCTGGTTGTAGGTTCTCTCTCTCCTTTTTCTGTTCTTTTGTAGTTGCATTGTCGACTCGTCTCTCTCCCCTCTCCTCCTCTCTCTGGTTGCAGGTTCGACTCTCCTCTTTTTTTCTCTCTCTCTCTCCTCTCACCCCTCTCAGTCGTCTCTCTCTCCTCTCTCTGGTTGCAGGTTCGACTCCTCTTTTTCCTCTTTCTCTCTCTCTCTCTCTCCTCCCTCTCACCCTCCTCAGTCGTCTCTCTCCTCTCTCCTCTCTGGTTGCAGGTCCTCGACTCCTCTCAGTCTCCTCTCTCTCTCCTGCTCTCGCCACTCCTCTTTCTCCTCTCTCTCCTCTCTCTCTCTCTCTCCTCCTCTCACCCCTCTCAGTCGTCTCTCCTCCTCTCTCTGGTTGCAGGTTCGACTCCTCTTTCTCCTCTCTCTCCTCTTTCTCCTCTCTCTCCTCCTCTCACCCCTCTCAGTCGTCTCTCCTCCTCTCTCTGGTTGCAGGTTCGACTCCTCTTTCTCCTCTTTCTCTTCTCCTCTCTCTCCTCCTCTCACCCCTCTCAGTCTCTCTCCTCTCTCTTGCAGGTTCGACTCCTCTTCTCCTCTCCTTCTCCTCTCTCCCTCTCTCTCCTCCTCTTGCCCCTCTCAGTCGTCTCTCTCCTCTCTCTGGTTGCAGGTTTGATTCGGAGCGTCCCTGGCGGCAGGAGTTGGAGGAGGAGATCAGAGCGTTGCTCAAAGTGTCGGAGGAGGCGTCTCAGACTCGGGAGGATCTGCAGCGTCGCTCTGACGACCTGTGGGCGGAGCTACAGCAGCTACAATTCAACCACCAGCAGGTGAGGGTGGGGACTTGGTTTGGTGGGATTGTAGCTCTGCTAAATATTTCATAGTTACTGTGAAAGTTAAGTAGCAATTTGTGGGAAAAGTACAAAAATACAGGAAGTAGTAGTGAGTAAAACAGAATCCCAATGGTATTAACACAGAAAAAACATCTAAAATGCAGAGACAATTTGCGCTCAATTAAGGCTTTTTTTTGACAGTTTAAACTTTCATTTAAGTAAATAAAGATGATGTAATTTATTTTGTTAGTCTAATTATAATTATAGATGTTATGCAGATGACTTCACAACCTTTTGCACTTTGTCAGTGAGGGGCAAAGATATGTGAGTGTCATAAACTCATGAAGTGAATATAAAACCCACATATACGTGCACTGCACCGGAGCGCACACAGGTGGTGATGCTGCTCTAGCACAATGCTTCAAGTTCAAGCCAACAAACAGCAAAAACTAACAGCTGTCTAACCTTCATTAGTAGAAACTCAAGGAGAGTGTATGATTGTCCAGTGCTGTGGACAAATTGCAGGACTTTTGCTGTACTTTTGCTGTACTTTTGCTGTACTTTTGCTGTACTTTTGCAAAGACAGGGACAACAGGCTTTAGATTAGTGGCAAAACATCTTTATAGTATTATTACAATTTAAAGATCCTGCTTACTTAGACAAAAGCGACAAAAGTGTACAGCAAATGGCTAAATAACAGAGAAAGTGACTCTATCAAAACCAAACCAATCAGAATGTGCGCAGTGCGCCCTCTGCAGGATTAGTGGTGTCACTACATGGCCCCTGTAACCAGACACAACACAAAGTCATGCACTTGAATGCTTTGATGGACACATGAATAAAATTGCATTTGATATGTACTTGACATGTTTACCTGTAAACACATCTGAAATCTGAAGGAGCATAACGAATATAAAAGTCTACAACTCTGCTAAAGTTCTGCTTAGTTTGTGACCTGACTCTAAATCAAGAAAATCAAGTCAACAGCAGAAAACCAGTGAGAGTGAAACCACAGATGCACTGCAGACACACTCACGTTCATCACTGACACAGACTTAGGCTCTGACACAGATGAACTGAACCTTTCCCTTAAATCACGTCTTTCTGAGTCTGGGAAGTAAAAACAACAGCTCCACAGACAAAAATGAGGCAGACAAAAGCAAAGAAACACATTTTGTCTGTTATTCTGCACATACTTCTGCCTCGATGCCACTCTGTCATTTTTCAATTAAAATGACAACTTCTGTTGTGTAATTTAGATCGATGTTAACATTATGGTTGCTAGGTAACAATTATGGAGTTACCTGTACGTATGTCACACCTGCTGCTCCTGTCCAAACAGAAAGTAACATTATAAACTTCACCAAAACTACAAAACTAGAAAAGACTAGGCAAGAAGGACTAAAGGGGACAGTGAGGGGGGAGGAGGGGTCTGGAGGGCTAAAGGGGACAGTGAGGGGGGAGGAGGGGAGGGGTCTGGAGGACTAAAGGGAACAGTGAGGGGGGGAGGAGGGGGAGGGGTCTGGAGGACTAAAGGGGACAGTGAGGGGGGGAGGAGGGGAGGGGGTCTGGAGGACTAAAGGGGACAGTGAGGGGGGAGGAGGGGAGGGGTCTGGAGGACTAAAGGGGACAGTGAGGGGGGAGGAGGGGAGGGGTCTGGAGGACAAAGGGAACAGTGAGGGGGGGGGGGGGGTCTGGAGGACTAAAGGGGACAGTGAGGGGGGAGGAGGGGAGGGGTCTGGAGGACTAAAGGGGACAGTGAGGGGGGGGGAGGGGAGGGGTCTGGAGGACTAAAGGGGACAGTGAGGGGGGGAGGAGGGGTCTGGAGGACTAAAGGGGGACAGTGAGGGGGGAGGAGGGGAGGGGTCTGGAGGACTAAAGGGGACAGTGAGGGGGGAGGAGGGGTCTGGAGGACTAAAGGGGACAGTGAGGGGGAGGAGGGGAGGGGTCTGGAGGACTAAAGGGAACAGTGAGGGGGGAGGAGGGGAGGGGTCTGGAGGACTAAAGGGGACAGTGAGGGGGGAGGAGGGGGGGTCTGGAGGACTAAAGGGGACAGTGAGGGGGGGGGGGGGGGGGTCTGGAGGACTAAAGGGGGACAGTGAGGGGGGAGGAGGGGAGGGTCTGGAGGACTAAAGGGGACAGTGGGGGGGGGAGGGGAGGAGGGGTCTGGAGGACTAAAGGGGACAGTGAGGGGGCCGTCCCTGCAGGCAGGTGTGTGAAAATGTTTTTCTTGTGTAAATTGTACCAACATTTGGACAGAAAGTGAGATGTGAGATATCATCAGTGTGTTTAGAACCTTCTACTTCACGCAATGTTCAACATGTTTTTCAACTTGATTGGTTTAAAACTATAATTTACAAAACATATTACCCCAGCAAATTAAGTCGAAATTAGAGAGTCATTAAAACCTGTCACAACAAGATCAAAATGACGTCTGTAAATAAACTCCACTGAAATCTGATTCAACCATGAAATTGTCTTCTCCCCCTGCAGGATGTGCGCCGCCTCTACACCCACGAGCTGGACCAGCCAGACTGCGCCCAGATCGGACTAGACCAGGTCTTAGACCACATCCGAGCCCAGTGGGAGAGAGTGTGCGAAGAGAGCCGAGTCCAAAGTGACACCGAGACCAAGGTCAGACCGCCTTTAGTCCTGGTTTAGTCCTGGTTTAGACTTGGTGCAGTCCTGATTTAGACCTGCTTTAGTCCTGGTTTAGCCCTGCTTTAGTCCTGGTTTAGTCCTGATTTAGTCCTGGTTTAGTCCTGATTTAGTCCTGATTTAGTCCTGGTTTAGTCCTGGTTTAGTCCTGATTTAGTCCTGCTTTAGTCCTGCTTTAGTCCTGGTTTAGTCCTGATTTAGTCCTGGTTTAGTCCTGGTTTAGTCCTGCTTTAGTCCTGGTTTAGCCCTGCTTTAGTCCTGCTTTAGTCCTGCTTTAGTCCTGCTTTTAGTCCTGGTTTAGTCCTGCTTTAGTCCTGCTTAATCCTGCTTTAGTCCTGCTTTAGTCCTGGTTTAGACCTGGTTTAGTCTTGGTTTAGTCCTGCTTTAGTCCTAGCTTAGTCCTGGTCTGATCCTGGTCTAATCTTGGTTTTTTGCAGGTCTTCAGCGTGGCCCTGAGTCCAGACCAGGAGCACGTCGAGGAGCTCAAGACCGAAGTCCAAGAAGCTGCGTCTAAACTCCAGAGTCTGCAGGCCCAGACTGAGTCCCTCAGAGCCCTGGTGAGGATCTCAACCGGTTTAACAGGGATCAGGGATCTGAACCAGTTTAATCAGGATCTCAGCTGGTTTAGAGGAGGATCTGAACAGATCTAGACCAGGATCTGATCAGGTTTTTGTCCCTCTGTAGAAGCGTGGTCTGGAGGCGTCGCTCGCTGACGCTCGGCACTGGCAAGAGGTGGAGCTACAGAACCTGGGTTCCGTGGTCTCTGGTCTGGATTCTGAACTGAACCAGGTCCGGACCGAGGCCGAGTCTCAGCGCAGAGACCTGGAGACTCTGCTCAGCAACAAGCAAAGACTGGAGCAGGAGGTACTCCTGTACCACAGCCTCCTGAAGGGAGAGGAGACCCGCTACCAGGGACTGGACCAGGAACTGGACCAGGGACTAGACCCTGGTCCGGACCACGGTCCGAACCAGGGTCCGGGCCAGGGTCTGGACCAAGACTCAGGGACCAGAGGAACCCAGGAGATCCCAGAGCAGCAGTGAGTGGCCTCCTCTCCTCCTCTCTCCTCCTCTGCTCTCTCCTCCTCTCTCCTCCTCTGCTCTCTCTCCTCCTCTGCTCTCTCCTCCTCTGCCCTTTCCTCCTCTCTCCTCCTCTCCCCTCTTTCTTCCTCCCTTCTTTTCTCTGATGGGACTCGATGCCCAGATTAGCTCTATTGTCAAAACGAGCTTTTTTCAAATTCGTCAACACGAGAAACCTGTCAAACCTGTCGTCTCACAGCACCATTTTGATATTTTAATTCATGCTTTTATCACTAATCGTTTGGATTATTGCAATGCACTTTTTTATTGGTCTGAACCAAACTTCTGTTACACGACTTCAACTTGTTCAGAACGCAGCTGCTCGACTTTTAACCGGTACAAAAAAACGGGAACACATCACACTTGTTTTAATGTCCTTACACTGTCTCTTATCGAATTGATTTTAAAATCCTTTTGTTTGTCTTTAAATGCCTCCACGGCCTCGCTCCACTGTATCTGTCCGACCTGCTCCTGCTCCTGCTCACGTCTGCAGATCTTTCACTGTCCCACAAACCAGGAGGAAACTTCTCTGGGACCTTCTCTGTGGCTGGTCCCAAACTGTGGAACACGTTGCCCCTGCACCTTAGACAGAGTCACTTTATACTTTAAATCTGCTCTTAAAACACACCTTTTCTCTTTAGCTTTTCACTGATATGTTGTTTTAAATAGTGTACATTATGTAGTTATTTATTCGTATTTGTCTGTTTTATATCTGTGTTTTTTAAATGTCTGTTGTACTGCACTCTGGTCAACTCTGTTATTTTTAAAGTGCAATAGAAATAAAGTTGGATTGGATTTTCTCCCCTTCTCATCTTTCCTCCTCTCTCTTCCTCTCTTCCTCTCCTCTTCTCCTCTTTCTTCTGTTAGTCTATGCCACAGGCTGTATGGTCTACACCTTGTAGAGACCTGGTTTGTGGTTCTGTTCCTCTCTCCTCCTCTGCTCTCTCCTCTTCTGCTCTCTCCTCCTCTCTCCTCCTCTGCTCTCTCCTCCTCTCCTCTCTCCTCTGCTCTCTCCTCCTCTCCTCCTCTCTTCTCTCCTCCTCTGCTCTCTCCTCCTCTCCTCTCTCTTCTCTCCTCTTCTGCTCTCTCCTCCTCTGCTCTCTCCTCCTCTCCTCTCTCTTCTCTCCTCTTCTGCTCTCTCCTCCTCTGTCCACCTCTGCTCTCTCCTCCTCTGCTCTTTCCTCCTCTCTCCTCCTCTCCCCTCTTTCTTCCTCCCTTCTTTTCTCCCCTTCTCATTTTTCCTCCTCTCTCTTCCTCTCCTCTCCTCTCCTCTTTCTTCTGTTAGTCTATGCCACAGGCTCTATGGTCTACACCTTGTAGAGACCTGGTTTGTGGTTCTGTTCCTCTCTTCCTCCTCCCCGCCTCTCTCCTCCTCTCCTCCTCTCTCCTCTCTCCTCCTCCTCTGCTCTTTCCTCCTCTCTCCTCCTCTCCGTATGATGTATGATGTGCCTGTCATGTGGTGACCTGGTTTGTGGTTCTGTTCCTCAGGTGCAGAGTTCACACTGAGCCTGGAGCATCAGCGCCCCCTGCTGACCCCAAACCATCAGCGCCCCCTGCTGACCCCAAAACACACGTAAACAAATGACCAGGACTGCGTTTCCCATGAGCCTCTGCTGCAGTCACCGTGGAGACAAGGCTTGTGCTGTGATTGGTTCTTCTGAGTTCTACGTTTGAGCTGATGTTTAAGAATAAAGTTTAATGTTTTCACAATTGACTTTTTATTTTTTTGCACAAAATTTTTTCATTGTATTATTATTTTTTTTTTTACATCACAACAACCTGTTCCTGGACCTAGTCTAGTCCTGGTTTAGTCCTGGTTCAGTCCTGGTTTAGTCCTGGTTTAGTCCTAGTTTAGTCCTGGTTCAGTTCTGGTTCAGTCCTGGTTCAGTCCTGGTTTAGTCCTGGTTCAGTCCTGGTTTAGTCCTGGTTTAGTCCTGGTATAGTCCTGGTTCAGTTCTGGTTTAGTCCTGGTTTAGTCCTGGTTTAGTCCTGGCTCAGTTCTGGTTTAGTCCTGGTTTAGTCCTGGTTTAGACCTGGTTTAGTCCTGGTTTAGGACTGTTTCTGACAGTGTGTTTATAGTGGTACAGTGGTAGTAGTAGTCTGACCCATATTTGACATGGACATGTTGGCAACTCCCACATCCTTCTTCTAAGACGTAGAATTATTTTCTGTATAATAAAGATATTATAGAAGATTAATGGTCATAAAACACTTCACATGTCACTGTCTAATCTGGACTTGTTTTCTAAGAAGCCCTGGGAACCCCTGAGCAGTTTTGGGGACCTGCAGATTAGGAAAGACTATAAAGTCTTAATTAAGTCTTTAATACTGCTTTAGATTTATTCTGAAGGGCAAGTCTTTATTTTGAAGGGTAAACTTTTATTTTGAAGGGTCAGCCTTTATTGTGAACGGTCGAGGCTTTTGGGTCCTTTACTGTGAAGGCTCCGGCGGAAGTGCGCGCAGAGACGGCGGAAGTGATGGGAGACGCGCTGTCGGAGTCGGAGCTCGAGGATTTGGTGCATTTTTCGGCGCACGAGCTGCCCGCGCGCGGCTACGGCGTCATGGAGGAGATCCGACGTCAGGGCAAACTCTGTGACGTCACGCTCAAGGTGAGACATCGGGCCGCGCGCGTGCACCGGGACCGGGACCGAGCCGCGGCTAATGCTAAAGCTAAAGGCTAGCTCCGTTAGCCCGGAGCTAAACAACAGGTGACCTCTGACCCTGTGTGCACCTGCTTCCCGCACCTGCGCGTTCACCAGACACCTGCGGATCCCAAAGTCCAGCCCGAGAGTCCTGGTTTGGACCTGGTTTGGACCTGGTTTGGACCTGCATCCTGGTTTAGACCTGCATCCTGGTTTAGATCTGGTACTGGTTTAGACCTGGTCCTGGGTTAGACCTGGTCCTGGGTTAGACCTGGTCCTGGGTTAGACCTGGTCCTGGGTTAGACCTGGTCCTGAGTTAGACCTCGTCCTGGTCTTGTGCTGTAAAATGCAGAGACTGCACTTTATCAGTTTGAAGCAGATTAACTCGATAAAAGTCCACAAACCAGGACCTGAGGGTCTTAAATGGTCTGGTGTCTGATTTTGTCTGTGGTCCCTGGTGTCTGGTCCCTGGTCCCTTGTCTCTGGTCCCTTGTTTCTGGTCCCTTGTCTCTGGTCTCTTGTCCTTGGTCCCTGGTCTCTGATGTTCTGGTCCCTGGTCCTGGTCTCTGGTCCTGGTCTCTGATGTCTCTGGTCCCTGGTCCTGGTCTCTGATGTCCCTGGTCTCTTGTCCTTGGTCCCTGGTCTTTGGTGTTCCTGGTCCCTGGTCCCTTGTCTCTGGTCCCTGGTCTATGATGTCTCTGGTCCCTGGTCCTGGTCTCTGATGTCCCTGGGCTCTGATGTCTCTGGGCTCTGATGTCCCTGGTCTCTGATGTCCCTGGTCTCTGATGTCTCTGGTCCCTGGTCCTGGTCTCTGATGTCCCTGGTCTCTGATGTCCCTGGTCCCTGCTCTCTGATGTCCCTGGTCTCCTGTCAGACTGCAGACTTGTTGACCTGGTTTATAGTGAATATCTTTGTATTTTCTGGTCTTATCCACATGAAACGAAACTGGCACAAAGTTCAGCATCTTCTCTGTTAGAATAAATAAACAAAAGTCAAATGATTTTTCACACAAGTGATGCCATTATTCAACCCCAGAGACGGGTTTGTCGTCAGTTGAAAGGACTTTAAGATTAATATGTGGACTCAAACAAATACTGAGACAATTCAACATTTGTAGAGATAAGTTTGTAGATTCCTTTAAAATCAAATCTCCCGCCCTCCATCTGAGGTTAGAGTATCATCCTCTTTCCTCCTCTCCTCCTCTGGGAGCATTACGTCAGCCCTCACCTTCCTTTCCTCGTCTCCTCACATGTCTCCTTGTCTCCTCTCTCCTTCAAGTGAGGGAGCATAAGTTCAGTGCTCACCTCCTCCTCTCTTCATGTCACCTCTCTCCTTGTTTCCTCATCTCCTCTCCTCGTCTCCTCTCACCTCACGTGTTTCCTAGTCTCCTCACGTGTCTCTTCGTCTCTCACATGTCTCTTCATCTCCTCTCATGTCTCCTTGTCTTCTCACATTTCTCCACTTTTCTCACATGTCTCCCTCTCTCCTCACTCTTCTCCTTACATGCCTCCTTGTCTCCTCACATGTCTCCCTCTCTCCTCACTGGTCTCCACTGATGTCACCTTACTTGTCTCCTCTCTCGCCTCCTGATGTCTCCTCACGTGTCTCCTCCCATGTCTCCTTCTTTTATCACATGTCTCCTCTTTTGTCTCCTCACTCATTTCCTGTCATGTCTCCTCATTCGTCTCCTCACAGGTCTCCTCAATTGGCTCCTCACTCATCTCCTCGTCTCCTCACACTCGTCCCCTCCCATGTCTCCTTGTCTCCTCGTCTCCTCATCTCTCCTCATCTCCTCATCCTCCTCACGTCTCCTCATCTCCTCACATGTCTCCTCAACTCCTCACATGTCTCCTCGTCTCCTCACATGTCTCCTCGTCTCCTCACATGTCTCCTCGTCTCCTCTCATGTCTCCTCACATGTCTCCTCGTCTCCTCACATGTCTCCTCGTCTCCTCACATGTCTCCTCGTCTCCTCTCATGTCTCCTCGTCTCCTCTCATGTCTTCTCGTCTCCTCATTTGTCTCCTCACTCGTCTCCTCATTTGTTTCCTCACATGCCTCCTTGTCTCCCCCTGCAGGTGGGGGAGCATACCCTTCAGCGCTCACCGGATTGTGCTGGCCGCCTCCATCCCGTACTTCCACGCCATGTTCACCTCCGACATGGCAGAGAGCAAACAGGACCAGATCCTCATGCAAGGAATGGACCCCAGGTGAGCATCCTCTGCACCATCTCTACATCCTCTGCACCATCTGGGTCTCTTCTGCTCCATCTGCAATTCCCCTGCTGCTCCCCTGACCCCCTCTTTTGCTCTTCTGCTCTTCTGACCCTCTCCTCTGCTCCTTTGACCCTCTCCTCTTCTCTTCTGACCCTATCCTCTGCTCCTCTGACCCTCTTCTCGGCTTTAACCTTATGTACAGCGGACACTTCTCCTCCTCTTCTATGACCCTCTCCTCTCTTCTATTCTCCTCCACAGCACTCTGGAGGCCCTGATAAACTTTATGTACAGTGGACACACCTCTCTCTTCTCTCTCTCTTCTATCTCCTCTCCTCCTCTCCTCTTTGACCCTCTCTCCTCTCCTCCACAGCGCTCTAGAGGCCCTGATAAACTTTGCGTACAGTGGACACATTGCCATAGATCAGCAGAATGTTCAGAACCTCTTGATGGGGGCCAGTTTCCTGCAGCTCCAGAACGTGAAGGAGGCCTGTTGCAGCTTCCTCCAGCAGCGGTGAGTCTCTGATCTTTGACCTGTACACAAAAAGACAGGAGCAGAGATGGGATCAAATTTAGGGCCTGACCGATATGGCTTTTTCGGGACTGATCTGATGCAGATAAAACGGACCTTAGAGGAGCTGATATGATGTAATAATTGACTGTCAATCATCCGCTGATTCTAAAACTGAGACCGACAGCAGCATAACAGTGAGCTGAGTTTATGCTCATCATACTTCTGTTCATGAACCTGCACCGACAGCAACAGAAGAAACTGCTTTCTGTCACCGAGTACCAGAAGCAGTGGCAGCTACAAAGACACGATTGCACAAAATATTCCTGCAGCGATACACAGGCAGCGCTGTAGGACACTTTAGCCTCTTTTTCACTGGCAAAATTATATTTGAATTATACTCGTAATCATAAGGCCGATTTCAGCAATTCACAAAAAAACGTTTAGTCTGTGTCACTGTGAGAGGTCGCAGAAGCTAGCGTAAACACAAAATTTATTTCACTTTTCTGCAACTCTACGCTGCATTTGAACCTTTCTTCATGTAATGCATTGAGTTTGGCTCATGTTAGATGCATTATACACTGGAAATATTATATTTGTGGTCTTTATAAAAAATGGGGAGGGGGCTAGAGCAGACATGGGCAAACTATGGCCCTTTGGGCTTATTAATCCGAACGTGACCAAATTATATTAAAATGCGTAAAGGGAAACCTTGTTCAGTTTTTCTGCTTTGTGTATTTAACTGAAATTTAGTTTAAATTAAGTTTATTATTCATTTTATTTTAATTCCATTTAATACATTTTGAAAACTATTTGTACAATGAGCCTTGCATATTCATGCTTTGCTACATGTTACAGGCCAAATCTTTAATGATATATATATATATATATATTATATATATGTCCTGGCCCGGCCCCTCTGCCAAATTTTAGAACCCATTAAGGCCAGTGTGTCAAAAAGTTTGCCCACCCCTGGGCTAGAGGGGTAGGCTGCTCGCGATATCTCTGTTTATATCAGACAGCTCCAAATGGAGCACAGTCCCATCGGTTCAGCGCATGCTACAGGGCGAGGGACAGTGTACATCTCATGCATCTGCAGGAACCAATCGACTACAAGTTGAACTTCCCTGGACCAGCACTGACCCACTCCACATCATCGTGCTGATGCACGGACTGGTTAGGTGAAAATTCAATATGTCCACTCTGTTTGTCTGCCCTTCACATTTTAAAGTACTTTTGCACCGCACTAATACAAAGGTAAATGACCCTGTTTGGTCACGACCACTTTCATGTTCATCAAGAAATTATAATCATTGCAGCATGCAATAAGACGTGAGATATTACATACTAGTGATGGGTGATACCTGGGTGTATCACACTTACCCTTAGTGTGAGACTGTATCACGCTGTTTGGTAAGTGTATGGGCTCCATCTAGTGTGTCAAAAATGTACTGCAGCTACATTACAAAAGAAACACATTGTAATGAGTTTGCATAACTAAGTGCAAGATATTACTTTTTCCATGTGAACATAACAATTGGGCCCATGTTCGATAATCTCTATATGAAATTAGAGAGAATATTCTGTGATGATTAATTGTGTGTGTCATATGAGTGCTTGAGGATTTTAAACATTTTTATTAAGAAAATTAGTTTTTGAAGCATGTTTGGGCTCAAACGATTTATCTTGGAAACAATTTCTCCAACTTCAGAGAAAAATTATTAATCTTTTAATGCATCGATTTAGAGCCTGTTTTCTAGAAGCTTGAATATATATATTATATATATATATATATATATTTATAGAATATATGTATAAAATGGTAAGGTATGTTTGGTTATATATATATATATGTGTATATGTGTAGCCTATGTATAATATATTATGTATACTAATGTACAAATATACTAATCCACCAGTGTGCGTATATGGTGTATTTGTGTGTTATTTATATGCTGAGCTCTATGATATATATGCACTGATGATGTATCCGGTTGTATAGGATATGTATATCCGTATAGCATTGTATATATATTGTGTATATGTGGGTATATAAAATATATATATAAAATATTTTGTCTGCCGTGGAAACGGGAATGAAACAAATGACCTGATCAGGTGTTATGAGATCAAAATGATCCCACACGGAAATAACTTTCTCTTTCTTGGAGGGTCCATAGTGACGAACGCCGTGTTGTAGCAACAAGTGTCTCGATCTGTGCTGGATCCTGAAGTAGAACTGGTGCCTCAACGACACGTGACACAATGTGATACAATACGACACAGTCACTGTGTTGGTCATGTGACTTTTCTTAAAGCGATACGCTCAGTGACACAGCTCGGCTGAGGCATCGCTTTCAGCGCATGATACGTGTATCGGTGCCTAGACCACCACTATTACATACTTGAAATGTGAAGAGTGCTCGTGTGAGGAGTGTGCATGTGAGTGCATAACCAATGAGGTGACTATGTAGTTTCAGTAGCCACGCTCACAAAAACATGAGTTCAGATCTCCAAAAGGTTTGAACTGTGCTTTTGTCAGGAGCCACTGTCCACACTGCAGTGTGATCAAACATATAAACAGTGAATATCACCTTTTTAGGTAAAAAGTAGAGTTTCAAATATTGAACAAACAGTGAAAGATTTGTTCAAAGTCTTATTACTATTATTTACACTTACGTGGGCTAATAATACTAGTAGAAGAGTTGACACAGTACAGCAGACTAGTATTAAATGTTTACTGGATTCTCTTTATTTATTTTACCTATGATAAATCTTGGCTATATGGGGCAGCAGCTCATTTTTTAATGCCCAAACAGAGATGATCCCAGTCATGTGTGATTCTCTAGTGAAGAGCCCATTTACTGTTAAAACAGTTTTATTTTTTACTTACTGAAAAGTAAAAACATAATCATATTTGCGCTACATAGTAGTATTAGTGAATTTACCTTCTGAACAGACTTCCATTTTTGAACAAACTCATGAGTCAAAATGGAAATAGATGTTAGTCTAACATATGGCCATATAACACTCTTCTAACAGATTATTTTATATTCAGATAAATACATTTTGTTATTATTTTTAGAGATGTGAAAAGTTAATTTGTGACCATGCTGGTGGTGCACTTGTTTTATGTTTCTCTGTGTCTGTTTCAGTCTTCACCCAAAGAACGTGCTGGGGGTACGCACGTTTGCGGAGACGCTCATGTGCACAGCGCTGTACGAAGCTGCCAACAGTTTCCTGCATCAGAACTTTGTGGACGTCTCTGAGTCAGACGAGTTTCTGGCCCTGAGTCTGGAGCAACTTTTAGAGCTGACGAGCTGCGACGAGCTCAACGTGCGGGCCGAGGAGCAGGTGAGGATCACAACCGGTTTAACCCAGGGTCTAATGCTGAGGAGCAGTTGAGGATCTAACCAGTTTAACCCAGCTGAGCTGAGGAGGAGGTGAGGATCATAACCAGTTTAATGCTGAGGAGGAGGTGAGGATCATAACCAGTTCAACCCAGGGTCTAATGCTGAGGAGCAGATGAGGATCACAACCAGTTTAACCCAGGGTCTAATGCTGAGGAGGAGGTGAGGACATATTAGATCAAAGTATAAAATGTCCAAATTATAACATAATGATCCATGGGTCACAGATTAACTATAGGTCTGGTCTCTGGTCTTAGTTCTTGTCCCAGGTCTGATCTCAGTTTTCTCTGGTCCTCAGGTTTTTGAGTCAGTCTTAGTCTAGGTTTAGTTCTGGTCTGGTCTCACGTCTTAGTTCTAGTCTCAGTCTGGTCTCTGGTCTTCCTCAGGTCTTCGAGGCAGTCCTCTCCTGGGTCCACCATGATCCCGGGCGTCAGGAGGTTCTTCCAGAGCTACTGGAGCAGATTCGACTTCCTCTGTGCAGACCCCAGTTCCTCTCAGACAGAGTCCAACAAGACCAACTACTGCGCTGCTGCCACAAGTGCAGGTAACACCAGCTGAGGGCTGAGTCAAGACATAAACCTGGACTGAAGCTGGACTAAACCTGGACTTTGCGTCTGTGCAGGGATCTCGTGGACGAGGCGAAGGATTTTCACCTGATGCCGGAGCTCCGCCCCCTTCCTGCCTTTAAACTCCGCCCCCGCGTGTGTTCGTCTTTGAGTGGTCTGCTGTACGCAGTGGGTGGGCTCAGTAGCACAGGTGAGTCCTGGTTTTGACTTGACATAGTCCTGGTTTAGTCCTGATTTAATCCTGGTTTAGATCTGGGTTAGTCCCAGTTTAGACCTGGTCTGACCCAGTTCTGGTCTGTAGGGGACTCTCTGAACCTGGTTGAGGTCTTCGATCCCGTGGCAAACTTCTGGGAGCCGTGTCAGCCAATGAGAACGGCCCGCAGTCGAGTGGGCGTGGCCGTGGTCAATGGTTTGCTTTACGCCATTGGAGGATACGATGGCCAGTCACGGCTTAGTACAGTCGAGGTCTACAACCCTGAGACCGACACCTGGACCCGGGTCTCCAGTATGAACTGCCAGAGGAGGTAAGACCTGGTTTAGACCTGGTTTAGACCTGGTTTAGACCATTCAGTTCTCATTCAGTTCTGGTTTAGCCTGGATTTGTCTTTGTTCAGACCTGGTTTGGACCTGTTTTAGACCTCATGCGATGGGTTCGGTGGTTTAGCCTGGATTTGTGTTTGTTCAGGCTACGACGGAAAGTCTTCCCTCAACTCAGTAGAATGTTACTCACCTCAGTGCGATGGTAAAAACGTTGATCCTCCTCTAGTGTTCAGATTCTGGACACCTGTATGTCCTTCTAGACCTGTTCAGATCTACGACCTGGAGATCCTTCTCTAGACCTGTTCAGACCCTCCTCTAGACCTGTTCAGAGCATCCTCTAGACCTGGTTACAGGTAGAAACCTCCTTTAACACCTGTTCAGATCCTCCTCTAGACCTGTTCAGATCCTCCTCTAGACCTGTTTCAGATTCTCCTCTAGACCTGTTTTCAGATCCTCCTCTAGACCTGTTCAGATCCTCCTCTAGACCTGTTCAGATCCTCCTCTAGACCTGTTCAGATCCTCCTCTAGACCTGTTCAGATCCTCCTCTAGACCTGTTCAGATTCTCCTCTAGACCTGTTCAGATCCTCCTCTAGACCTGTTCAGATCCTCCTCTAGACCTGTTTAGATCCTCCTCTAGACCTGTTCAGACCCTCCTCTAGATCTGTTCAGAGCCTCCTCTAGACCTGTTTAGATCCCAGTTGGACTTGTGTAAACCAGTTTGAATCCTGGTCTGGTTCAGGTGGACTTTTGTGACGGAGATGAGCGCAAGTCGGAGTGCCGCTGGAGTCACAGTTTTTGACGGGCGCATCGTGGTGTCGGGCGGCCATGACGGTCTGCAGATCTTCAACACGGTCAGACCTCCACCTCCCCAGACTCCTCCTTCTCCCAAGGGTCCTCCCACTCCACTAAACTCCTCCTCCTTGTCCTTAGACTCCTCCTCCCTTTCCCCAGACTCCTCCTTCCCCTCTGACCCTCTCTAACAGTCAGAAAAACTATTCTCAACGCGCTGTTACCATATAGACTCAAGACAAGTATTAGACTTTTTCTTGCTCTGATCAGAGGGGAGCAGACATGGACACTCCGTCTCTGTCTCCAATGCCTTCTCCTACTATCCACTTCTCACATCTCTCTTTTATTTAGAATTTAGACTTATGACTTTTTCAGACATTACATACATTTCTTAGACACATGATTCACCTCAGCATTTTCTTAACAAATAGCACTCAGTATCTTTCCACACAACAGTTCCCTTTTTTAGGTCAGTTGACACAGCTCTTGACCTTTTCACCCTCGCCCCCACTTTCTGTTTTTCAATTTAGTTACTTTCAGTTCAGTTATACACTTCAAGCACATAGTTTATTAGATGATAAAATATAAGCATCATTTTATTCACACTAACCTTTGACCCTCTCTGTCTGCCCTCAGGTGGAGTGCTTCAGCCGGCACAGTGGTCGCTGGGCTCCGTTTGGCTCCATGTTGAACAAACGCTGTCGTCACGGTGCAGCAGCGCTCGGCGGGCAGATGTTTGTGGCGGGAGGATATGATGGCTCTGCATTTCTGAGCAGTGCCGAAGTGTTCAACTCCGAGAGCGGCCAGTGGAGCCTCCTGGTACCGATGCACACACGGCGCAGTCGGGTGAGACATGACCTCTGACCTCTGCAGGCCTTCAGAACTCAGACCAGACTCTGATGTTCTGAAAGTAAAGCAGGACCCTGTACTTAGACCTCTTCCTGTAAAGAACCACAGACACGACATTTACAGAGAAATGCGTTTGCAATAAAGCAGGGGTGTCAAACTCAAACCAACAGAGGGCCAAAATTAAAAACTGTGACCAAGTCGTGGGCCAAACTAAATATTTATTGGAAAAATTTTAACATCTGCATGTTTTTCAGAAGGGGTTGATTAAATTTGAGCGAGGCGACAGGTAGCAGTTGCTAATGTGTGTCAACAGAAGTGGTGGGGGCCAGCACCAACACATTTGCAAAGCATTCTGGGATTCATAGTATTAGAGGTGCATGTGCTATACTGGTGCAACGGCCGGCGGGTCAGCTATAATACCCATTTGAGTGCCTGAGTTTGACATGTCTGCACTAAACAGTTCAATTCAAATCAAATCGTCTTTGTCCTGCTGTAGACTGGGACAAGAGTCTGACAGGTTTTGAGGCAAACAGGTGTGAACAGATGCTACGAGGCATTCAGCTGCTTGTAGTAATGTAGCATAAGCACTTTTGCAGCTGTAATTACTGTTAAAAAAAACACGTGCATACATTGGCAGAAATAGATAAACCACTTCTCATTTATGTCGAACACATGTCTAACATTTCCCCTCTGTTTCTGACCTCGTGCAGTTGAATGCCTCTTGTAGTCTGCGCTCAATGTAAAACAGACTGTGCTGTTACATGCAGTAGGTATCTGATCAGCTTCTCCAGATGTGTCATTGGGATGTTTGAGATTCGAGTCACAACACCTCAATCAAGGGTTCCCAGGTTCACTGCATTTTGATAAATAGGTTTAAACTGGACTGGGCAGGTTATCTGGTTTTCCTGACGTGTGTGTATGAATGTAGTGTGTGAGGGAGAGACCCAGCATCACTACTTAAGTCCTGGATTAGTCCCGCTTTAGTTCTGGTCTCTGATCTAGTCTGGTCTAGTCTCTGTCTCAGCCCGTCTGTCCTGTGTTGCAGGTGTCCCTGGTGGCCTGCGGGAGGCGTCTTTATGCCGTAGGGGGATACGATGGACAGTCCAACCTGAGCTCCACAGAGACCTTCTGTCCTCTGAGCCGACAGTGGAGCTTCTGCGCTCCCATGAGCTGCCACCAGGGGGGTGTAGGGGTAGGCTGTGTGCCTCTTCCGCCCTCCTGACCTCACCCCCGTCTGACCTCGCCTGCCTGACCCGTCCCCCCCGGACTATGGCCACGCCTCCTGGAGTCTGATTCCACAGCGGCCATTTTGGCACAGGAACATTTTTGGACCAAACTGAGACAAGAGGACACTGCTGTTTTAGGAACATGGACACGTTTACCTCAGAGTGACCCTGGTGACCGAGCTGTCAGTGACTGAGGTGACCCTGAGCTGACCTGAGGTGACTTGGAGTGACTGGGGCTGACCCTGTGGTGACCTTTAGTGACCCTGTGGTGACCCTGAGCTGACCTTTCGTGATCTTTAGTGACTGGGACTGAGGGAGTTTCTGGAGTTTTTACTTGATTCACAAACTGTTGAGACAATGCTGCTCAAACCTTTGGTGAAATAATGTAATTTAATAATAATAAATTATTAAAATAAGTGTTTTTGTTGTGTCTGGGGTCAGACAGTGGTTTCCCATGATCCTTAGCTGTACAAACTCAGTTTGCCTAATCATGATTCACCAAGTTTAAGCTGTGCATTTACAAAGCATTTTGAGTTTCATATTTACATAGTTATAGGATGCAGGTTCAAATAGAAATCTGATTTAAAATAAAGAACTTTTATCTAAACCAGACAAATCCAAACCAAGTAGTCTCTGGAGGGTTGCACTCACTGCCCCCTGCTGGTGAATGCCTCTGACAGTAATCTGATTACAGTAATCAGATTGCTGGCTCCTCTGCTCAGCTTTGACCTGTTTCCTCCGTGTGGCCCTAAGAGCAGGTCTGGTACAGCACAGACTATAAAATATATGATATGGTTTTGTCACTTGGGTAAAGGGCCCCTTGTTTAACGCGTCTGCCCTGCCCCCAGAGGCCGACACCCCTCAGTCCAGTGTGACACCAGAGGACACATGACAGTCTCCTCTTTCCTCATCTCCTCCCACCTTGTCTCTTTGCTTCCTCTCTCCTTGGCTCCTTGTCTCCTTGCTTCCTTGTCTCCTTGCTTCCTAGCAGGTGTTGGTGGTCTAAGATCTTGAGGATTATTTTTAATCTTGTTTGACACTTGTTTCCTTCCTCACTTAAACTGTCTCTTCGCCTGTGCATGTTCTGTCACCTTGTCTCCTCTTTTCTCGTCTGTCTTTCTGTGCCTCTTTGTCTGCTCTCTCCTTGTCTCCTCATCTCCTCATTATGTCGTTGGCGCGTGTGAGTGAGGTGCACACGACTCTGCTCTCAGGCCCTGCCCCCGCTCAGGTGAGTCTCTTTGATTGGTTGTTCAATGACATTGTTGTATTCAGGTGAGCGTATTCAGCCTAGACTCACAAACCTCTGGTGACAGGTCAGTGCTGGACCTGCTGTGACACTCATTCAGCACAGGCTCAAACTCATGTTTCTATAATTATGACTTTGAATTGTTTTTTGTTTTGTTTTTGTTTGTTTTTTTATAAATTATGACAGTTTGTGATGAAAAGTTGGTTAGTTTAAATATTACAGGAAGTAGAGGGATTACTTTTTAGAATTCAGTGCTTTAAATGTCATAAATACAAAAGCGATCCAAAAGCAGGACGATGAACATGGAAAGATGGCATTCTCTGGGAGTTTAAACCATTATTTTAGAAAATTTAGAAAAAAAGTTTTTGTCAGATATGAACCAGTATGTAACTCAGTTGAGCTTTGGTTGCCAGATAAGTTATTTAACTACCTTTATCATATCTTCATGTCCTCCCTGCCAAGAGTAATGCTCAAGTAAGAGTACTGTTACTTCAAAATAATATTGCTCAAGAACTACAAAGTAGTAGTCCAAGAAATTACACAAGTAAGAGTGAGAAAGTATTTGGTGAAAGTACTTCTCTAGTAAGAGTATCTTAAAGAGTAACTGTCGGGACATAACATCTGATAAATTATTTGAAGTGAATATAATCTAAAAGCCAAAACTGGAAACAATGCACAAAATCTGGTATTTTCAAAAAAACAAAAATGAGACACTAAATCATATCTGAAGGAGCGGTGCAAGAAACGCTCTTCATTTCATATTGTCAACATAAAGACATAGACTTACTCACAGTGGGAAGAGTAACCACTACTTTTACTCAAGTAAGAGTACTGTTACAGCAATACAAATATTACTCAAGTAGGAGTAAACATAGGCTGCTAGAAAAGTACTCTGAAAAGTACAATTCCTTTAAAAGCTTACTCAAGTAAATGTAACCGAGTACTACCCACATGTACCGGTACGTGGAGTTTGCATGTTCTCCCTGTGTCTGTGTGTTTCCTCCAGACACTCCACTTTCCCCCAAAACAAGTGCAATAGGTCAGATCCTCCAGCTAAGGTAGTCCTGACCACGACTAGCTCAAGATGTGGAGATGGCTCTGGTTTTAACTTTTAGTTTAGTTCTTGTTCTTTTGTGATCTCTGACCCCCTCAGGCATATCTATCAGGTGAGGCTCCGCCCCCGTTGCAGGTGAGGGCGGAGCTGTCTGACGGGCGGCAGCAGGTGCTGGGGCGCTCAGACGAGGACCTAGCCTGGATGATGAAGAAGCTGGTGGACAGTTTCCCTGATGACCGCGACATGCTGTCCAATCAGCTTCTCAGTGGTGAGTCTCCCTTCTCATTCACCCCTCTCATTGGTCCGTCTGACCCCAGCCCCCACTCTGATTGGTCCTCTCACCCCAGCCCCTCTCTGACTGGTGTGTTCACCCCCAGCTGTGCTGATTGGCCCAGTCACCCTCAGCCCTGCTCTGATTGGCCTGTCTACCGTTACTCCCCATCAGCCCCTCTCTGATTGGTCCGTCTGTTGCAGGTCTCCTGAGGGTCCGAGCTGCAGAAAAAAGTCCAGACCCAGAATTTAAAGTTCAAGAGATCAACAAACTCCTGACTACCATCATCCACCTGCCATTCAAAGTACAGTAGTCCTGTTTAGTCCTAGTTTAGTGCTGATTCATTCATGGTTTAGTCCTGGTTTAGTCCTTATTCAGTCCTGGTTTAGTCCTGGTTTAATCCTGGGGGTGTTTCTCATAGCCTAGATACCTTGCCTTAATTGCAGTTTCCTCCAAAGTGACTTCCTTCCAATTCAAGGCCCTTTCTTGGCCCAAACAGAGGCTCATGGAACAGGCTTCAGAGCAAACGAGCAACAAAAAAATCTCCTTTTGTATATTATATATATATATATATATATATATATATATATATATATATATATATATATATATATATATATATATATATATATATATATATATTTTATATATATATATATATATATATATATATTTATATATATATATATTTTTTATATATATATATATATATATATATATATATATATATATATTTATTTATATATATATATATATATATATATATGCATTCATCCAAAAAATGTTGAATTTTAATATGATGTGCAAACACATAAACCATTTTTAGGTGGGGAGTTATTAAGAATTTGCTTTTTAGTGTTTAAGTGGATTCTCTACTTGCTCTCTACCAGCTCCATGCAGCAAAGTTCTCCTTATTTTTCTTCACAAAGACCAAATGCATTATGGGTAAATTTGCCTGATCAAGGCAGCAAAGGACACTGTATCCTTGATAAAATGCTAAAATCCTAACCAAACAGAGGACACATGCCTGTGGAGGACATGACCATTGGAACACCACTTGGATGACCTGGATGCCCTGCCACATCCAGAGCAAGGCAAGGCACCTAGGCTAGTCCTGGTTTAGATCCAGTTTAGACCCAGTTTAGTCCTGGTGTTTCATCCTGGTTTAGACCCGGTTTAGACCCATTTTAGACCAAATGTTTGGTCTTTGTTTTGACTGTTCGTTCCTGGTTTTGTCCTGGTTCAGTTCTTTTCTCTGTCCTCAGTTCTCTCAGTCTGAACCGGTCAGGACTTTCTTTGGACTGGACCAGGACTCGGGTGCAGTGCCACAGTGGACTAAACCTGGTCTCACTGAGGACCCAGACCGGACCACAGACCCCAGTGAGACCCAGGAGGAGCCCAGAGTCCAGAGTCCGGGTCCAGACCAGGTTCTGCTCGGTCTCTTGTCGCGCTCAGGTCAGTTCAACAGCTGCACCACTTCAGTTTAATACAATACAATAGCTCTTTATAATGATTTTATTACAAACTCCTTAAATCGGACCGATTCTGCAACTGGACTTTTCAGAGCTTTTATCCACATTATAGCCATTTCCTTCTGTTTGACCCTCTGATGTTGTATTTGGTGTAATTCCTGCACGTTTCATTATAACAATGATGCACACGTGTCATAAATAATCTTTAAATAACTTTAATTTTGGTAAAGAGACATTTTGTGTGTACAGTATCGGTGTCAGTATCAGTTTGTGCAAGTATTGATATCGGTATCATAACGTTATTGGTTCTTTGCAGAGGTACTGAGGTGCAACGGCTTCTGTTTGGCCAACACTGAGACCATCTTCTTTGATCAATCGGAGCGCAAGAGCCAGAGAGCGGCCCAATTGGAGCAGAGCAGGCGAAGCGCGGTTCAATCAGAGCGCAGTGTGGACAGACGGTGAGCGGCACGGCTCATTGTCGCCCCCCGGTGCTGGCGCTCATTCTGCTTCTGTTCTGAGTCCAGGGCCAGCACTTCCTGTTTAGGACACACCCCACACTGTGGCCTGTCCCATCTGATTGGACGAGTGGTGAGAGGGCGGAGCCTGAAGAGGAAGAAGGCGTCATCTTCGTGAAGGGCTCCTAACCCCGTTCCACAGGAGGCGGAGTTTGTGCCTTAGTCTGCAGTTGTACAGTTATAAATGGTCTTCCACTGATGCTGTAACGAAGTGTGAGATTTTTCAAAAAACAGAGGAGCTCCACCTGATGACATCACAGAGTGGAGCAGACAGACTTGGTGTTCTGGCCGCAGAGCACGGGGAGGGGGTGTCTATGCAGCCCCTGCTGGTTTGTGATGAGCACAAACATCTGGACTTAAGGAAATTTACTTGTTTTCATGTATTTGATTAATTTAAAGTGATTAAATGTGTAAAACAAAAACTAAATGTGTCCAATCCCTGAGTGAATAAAGCAGGTCACACCAGTGACTCATGTCATTAGACTTCTCCACACTGACCTTATTTGGCCCTGCCCACTTTTTCCATAAATGTACTTTCTTTGTGATGGTACCTCTGGTTAAGCGGGAATTCATGTCAATTGAGCATTTGAGAAAATATGATATAAAATATGTTGAATTGTATCAAATGTTGGATGTTCATGTGCAATAACAAGTCAACAATGCAGTGATTCTCTGGGAGGCTTTAAAATGGCATTGTAGTCTGAATAGAACGCATTTACTGTCAAGATCGGCTCCATGCAAAGCAATACAAGCTGAATGACGATGGCGGCACCCACGGTAACTTCTGAAATTATCAATAAAAGTCAATGTCATAATACAATAACCTCATGTATTAACCCTGAGCAATAAACAGTGTAAAGTGCAGCTTTAGGGATGGCCTCTCTTGCAAGCTGATTGGCTGTACAGTCTTTATTTAAACACATTTACACAGAGCCACAGCCAATCACAGAGCAGTGTCTCATCAGGGGGTGGAGTCACAGGTTTTATGTGCATCACAGTTCAAACTCATTAATGCGGGTTTATCTGCAGGGGTCAGAAGGGTCAGTGGGGGGTCAGGAAGGAGGGTATGCCTCTAGAGATCTGCCACCCTCTCTCTGGGCTCTCCTCTTTGGAGCCAGCGTGGGGTCAGCGTGGAGTCAGCGTGGAGTCAGCATGGAGTCAACATGGAGTCAAGTGTGAAGTTAGCACGGAGTTAGCACGGAGTCAGCATGGAGTCAACGTGGTCAGAAGGGCATGCCTCTGGAGATCTGCCGGGCCACCCTCTCCTCTGGGCTTTCCTCTTTGGGGTCGGGCCGCTCCTGGTTCCAGTCCCTGAGTCCCGGGGGGAGGCTTGTGTCCTCCTCGTCTCCTCCCGTTCCCTCCACAAACTCCTCGTATGTCGACTTCTCTGCAAAAGGCCTTCTTCCCAGAAGCTCCTCCATATCGGCTTTGTCCAGCACCTCCTTCTCCAGGAGGCGCAGCGCCACCTGCAGCACAGGGCAGGAGCACAGGGAAGAGACAGTTTAGACCTGGTTTAGACATGAAACTTTCTCCACATCCTCCTTTTGTCTGGTTAGCAGGTCAGTGGTCCTTTCATAGGTTTAGTCCTGGTTTAGTCCTGGTACCTTCTCCACATCCTCCTTGTGCCTGGTCAGCAGATCGGTGGTCCTCTCATAGGCTTCCTGTATCAGAGCTCGCACCTCCACATCGATGAGTCTCGCCGTGGCTTCACTGAACGGTTTTTCCAGAACCATCTCACCCTGACGGGGAAGGTCAAAGGACAGCTGCCCCACGCGTTTGTTCATCCCAAACTGCACTATCTGCCAATCAGAAGAGAGGAGAGACAGCCATTCAGAGAAGAGGAGCAGACAGCCAATCAGAGGAGGTCTGAGAGAAAAGGTCTTGCTCCTTTCCTCTCGATGCGAGTATCCATAGTGAAGCCGTCACTTACAGAAGTCTGATACATGGACACACAAAATCTTATTACCTCTTGATTAGAGCTGTGCATATATAAGCTGTACCTGGGCGTAGGCAGACTGCGTGACCTTTCTCAGGTCGTCCTGGGCTCCTGTGGTGATGCGGTTGAAGAAGAGCTGTTCAGACACACGTCCTCCCAGAGTCATGCACATTCGGTCCATCAGCTGCTCAGCCGTGTACAGGAACTGCTCCTTTGGCAGGTACTGAGCGTATCCCAGGCCCCGCCCCCGAGGGATGATGGACACCTGCAGGAACCAACCACAGCTCAGACACGCCCCTAAACCTGTCCAGAAATACGCTCAAACCTGCTCACACATGCCCCCAAATGTATTCAACCAGTTTAATGAGGATCTCAACCAGTTTGAGAGCCCAGTTATCTCAGTTAAACCATTTGAGATCCTCAAACCTTGAGCAGCGGGTCAGCGTGCTCTAGGAACCACCCGGCCACGGCGTGTCCGGCCTCGTGGAAGGCCACCACCTTCTTCTCATCGGGCTGCAGGACCTGAGTTTTCTTCTCCAGACCTGAGGAGGACACAAGGAAATCAGCAGGTTAAAGGGTTATGTGTTTGTACAAACCTTTGGCTCAGATTTAACCAAAATGAACAGGTTCAAAGAGTCACAAATGTAGAGCGAGTTACATGTGCAGAAGGTTCTGAGCATGTACAGAACAGATTATATATATGAAAAATGCTCTAATAAATTGTTGGTTTGCAAAGTTTCAGAAGCAGATTTTAAATAAAAGTATAGGTTTTGTGGTCAGCTGATTCGCCCTGAACAAGCTTTCAAAATTTTTAGAGGTCATGCTTAGGGGGTTAGGGGTCAGGGGTCAGACTCACCTCCAATGACCCTCTCGATGGCCTGCTCCAGGTGTTTGGCGTCAATGGCGTCACACAGATGGCGAGCGGCGATCAGAGCAGCCTCGTTACACACATTAGCAATGTCCGCTCCTGAAACAAGGACTACATCACCCACAATCCTCTGCAACAAAAGACTACAATACAGAGGAGGGAGTAAGGAAGAGAGAAGGGAAGGACAGAGGAGGTTAGGAGAGGAGGAGAGGAAGAGAGGAGGGAGGGGCAGAGGAGAAGAGGAGGAAGGAGGGCCAGAGAAACAGAGAAGGACCATAAAAGAGAGGAGAAGAGGGAGGAGCGACGGAAGTGAGAATAAAGGGGCAGAAGAGGAGATGAAGGAACAGAAGCAGAGAGATGAAGCAGAGGAGGCACAGAGGAGGGAGGAGCAGAGGAGGGGCAGAGGGAGTTGCAGGGTCTGGAGGGTGGAGGTGTCTTACCAGAGAAGCCTGGTGTGAGGGCGGCCATCTTCTTGGCCACAGCGTCGGGGTCGAGTCTTGACTCTAACTTCAGAGGTCGAAGGTGAACCTTAAAGATGGACGCCCGACCTTTGATATCTGGAGGACCTGAGAGAGAACCGCCATGTGAACCACGATTAGGACCGGGATCAGGTTTAGACCAGGACTAAACCAGGACTAAACCAGGTCTAAAGCAGGTCTAAAGCAGGTCTAAAGCAGGTCTAAAGCAGGTCTAAAGCAGGACTGAACCAGGTCTAAAGCAGGTGTAAAGCAGGAATTAAGCAGGTCTTTTCCTGGACTATTCTAGATTTAAACCAGAACTAAATCAGGTCTAGACCAGGAAGAAGTGAATTACCAATGTATATTTGTCGGTCAAAGCGTCCTGGTCTCATCAGAGCTGGGTCCAGAATGTCCGGACGGTTTGTACCAGCGAGAACCACCACGTTAGAGGCTGTGTTAAACCCTGAGACAGAGACACCAGAGACATGAGACAGAGACC
This sequence comes from Periophthalmus modestus, assembly GCA_019594935.1. NCBI lineage: Eukaryota > Metazoa > Chordata > Actinopteri > Gobiiformes > Gobiidae > Periophthalmus > Periophthalmus modestus. The sequence continues at coordinate 24,684,884 of JAIEZT010000026.1, read as the reverse complement.
TGTGCGAGACACTTCACAAGTACATGTGTGTGTGGATGTGGACGTGTGTGTGTGGGTAAGTGTGTGCGGGGACGTGTGTCTGTGGAGACGTGTGTTTGTGTGGGGATGTGCTTGTGTGTGGACTTGTGTGTGCGTATGTATGGGCATGTGTGGACGTGCATGTGGGGATATTTGTGTGGGGACATGCGTGTGGGGATGTGTATGTGAACGTGCATATGTGTGGACGTGTGGACATCTATGTACGTGTGTGTGTACATGTATGTGTGTATGGACATGTATGTGTGTGTGTGTGTGTGCGTGGACATGTGTGTGCGTGTGTCTGTCTGTGAACTTGTGTGTGGATGGACATGTGTGTGGATGGACATGTGTGTGGATGGACATGTGTGTGGATGGACGTGTGTGTATGTGTGTGTGTTTGTGAACTTGTGTGTGGATGGACATGTGTGTGTGTCTGTGAACATGTGTGTGGATGTGTGTGTGAACTTGTGTGTGGATTGACATGTGTGTGAGGGGACATGTGTGTGTGGACATGTGTGGACATGTGTCTTACCGTCCATCTCGACCAGGAGCTGGTTCAAGGTGTTCTCCTGCTCGCTCTGTCCTCCAAAGTTCCCTCGCCCTCTCTTTCGTCCCACAGCATCGATCTCATCGATGAAGAGGATACAGGGCGCGTTCTTACGGGCGAGGACAAACAGGTCCCTCACCTGAACACAAGCAAAGACAAGTCCCTCACCTGGACACAGACGCTGGACAACTTTTATGCTCTTTTATCAGAGATAAGACTAAACCAGAGCTACATGAGGACTACGCCATGAGCAAACCAGCTCTAAAGCAAGACTACAGCAGGACTAAACCTGGACTTAAGCAGGACTAAAGCAGGACTAAAGCAGGACTAAAGCAGGACTAAAGGAGGACTAAAGCAGGACTAAAGCAGGACTAAAGCAGGACTAAAGCAGGACTGAACCAGGATTAAAGGAGGACTAAAGCAGAACTAAAGGAGGACTAAAGCAGAACTAAAGCAGGACTAAAGCAGGACTAAAGAAGGACTAAAGCCGGACTGAGGCAGGTCTAAAGCAGGTCTAAAGCTGAACTAAAGCAGGACTAAAACTGAACTTACTCTGGCAGGGCCCACTCCCACAAACATCTCGAGGAACTCTGATCCGTTGACTGTGATGAAGGGCACGTTGGCTTCTCCAGCTGTGGCTTTGGCCAGAAGAGTCTTCCCTGTGCCCGGAGGTCCAGTGAGGATGGCCCCCTGTAGAGAGTAGAGCGTCATCCGCTGTATCATCTGACCATCTGCTCCTCTGCTCTCTTTTTTTTTTTTTTTTTTTTTTTTTTTTTTTTGTTTATTTGGTTGGGACAGTGCATGTTAATGAACAGACATGACATGACAGACATGAATGTAAACACGCCGGGTTATAGCCAGAGGCTAATTTCCACCCGTTGTCCTTTGCATCCTCTGACCCTGTCATCTGCTTCTCCTCTGCTCCTCCGCTGCTCTGTCTGACCCTCTGCTCCTCTCTTCTGCATTCTCTGCTCCTCTGACCCTCTCCTCTGCTCCTCTTTTGCTCCTCTGCTTAACCTCTAACACTCTCCTCCTCTGACCCTCTCCTCTGCTCCTCTTCACCACTCCTCTTTTTCTCCTCTGTTCAACCTCTAACACTCTCCTCCTCTCCTCCTCTGACCCTCTCCTTCTGCTCCTCCTCTGGCTCTGTACCTTTGGGATCTTGGCTCCCAGGTCTTGATATTGCTTTGGGTTCTTGAGGAAGTTGACAAACTCCATGATCTCCAGCTTGGCCTCCTCACAACCGGCCACGTCCTTAAACTTGACGTCGATCTGCTCCTTCAGGACTTTGGCCGTGGTCTCGCTGACGCTGAAGAGCCCCCCTACACCGCGACCCGGGCGCCCCCCCGCGGGACCCCGACGGAGCATGAACAGCAGGAAGCCAATGATGAGCGCTGTGGGGAGCATGCTCAACAAGAACGTCCTGGAGGGACATACTCAGACTTAGACATGGGAGATGACTTGGACACAGTAAAAATTGTGTTAAAATACAAATTTTCTCATATTATAAAGTGGCAAATAAGGCAGAAATACACAGGTTTGTTTATGTACAAGTAGAATAAAACAATAATATCAGGTATGAGACTGTGAAATAAGGAGTGACCAGATGCTAGTGCTTTGACATTAGGGCTGAAAGATGAATCACAATCGAGTTTCATATATGAATACAATCAACAAATGACAACGGCTGCCATTTTTGAAGTAACATAATTTCCTCCACAAACAACAAACTCTCTAGTCTTATTCTGCATAAGAGCTAACCCTGCAGTTTAGATCTGTACAAACATGTTCTGAAATGTCTCTGCGTGCCAGATGCCCTCCCTGTGTGACAGATGCCCTCCCTGTGTCTCCATGGGGTCATATTCTGTTAGATCTGTACAAACATGTTCAGAAATTGATTCTTGTATAAGTGTGTATTCTTCTGGACATGTTTAAAATGTGAACTTTGAACAAAATCCTTTTATTAAAACAGGAATCTTAAATCTAATCACAGTTAGATATTTTCCCCAGATCACACGACATCAGATTATTATCTATGGCATAAGGGTGAGACAGGAGAGGACCTGCCCAGAGAATGCCTGTTGGTATGGACTCCTGTCACTCACCCGTCGCGCTGGTCACTGCCCCGTCACCCCTGTCACTCACCCGTCGCTCTCACTGGAGTATACCACAGGTACTCGGTTCTCGGACTCGATCCCAAGTTCGTTCTGAGCAGTCTCCAGGTTCCTCTCGAATGTGTCTACGCTGCCGATGTTAAACCACACGTACAGCTAAAAAAAAATAGAAGACAAGTACTATAACAGGACTAGAGAGGGTCCTTAAGCTCGCTGCCAATGTTAAACCACATGTAGTGCTAAAAAAAGAGAAAACAAGAACTAAACCAGGACTAAATAGGGTCTAAACTACACATACTGCTGCAAGAGAGAGAGGACCACATGTCTGAATCAGGTCTAAACCAGGTCAAAAGAGGGTGTAAATGAAACGTGTCCATGATGCCGATGTTAAACCACTGCTGTAAAAGAGAAACAGGAACTAAACCAGGACCGGGACAGCCATAGAAAGCTGTAAACTGGGTAAAATCACATCTAGAACACAGAACACAAGCAGTCAGAGAAAAAAGAAGCTGCTAAACCATTGTTTAACGCTATGATAATTCCAACTGTGGTCACACGGCTGTAAGACAATGTTGAAGCCACAAACGGCCTGGAAATGAAAAGGTAACACGGGGATCTACATATGTTAAGTTGCTCATCATTAATACACCATGTCTTTTGTGCTGCATTCAACATCTCACCCGGGAAGTACTGTTGGAAACTACCTGTACGGCCAGTACTGGTGCATTTACATTTATCAGTGTGAATGTTCCCTGTTCAAAATAAACTAATAAAAAAAAAAAAAAATGGACTAAACCAGGACTATAACAGAACTAAAGAGTCTAAACCAGGTGTAATGTGGGAGTGGGACTTACCCCGTCCACTGGGGTCTTCCCGGGGCTGAACACTACTTTGACATAGCGTTTGTTGACGACCTCGAGGCGCTCCACCTGAGACAGAAAAGGTCAAAGGTCAGGGTGGTGCTCCGTATTAGTGCTTTAGCTGCACCATCTGTAGGGGAAGCACAATCTGGGGGAACATCAACTGCACATGTGCTGTACATTTTTGTGAAGTCCATTACGTTTTCAACACATATAACTTGAACTTAAATAGAAATACTCTTTCCTTGGTGCATTGTTAGGAGGCACTGATTATTTTATATTAGAGTCTGGTAGAATTTTTTGTTATAATTCTCTGGAAAGCTAAAAGTGTCACCGTAACAATTACGTAAGTAAAGAAGCAGCCTGTAGCTGCACCATAGAAATCATAGAAGCCACACCAGTGGGGGACAATTATATACAGTGGGTCTGACAGGGACATTTGAGCATTTAGAGCTCCACCAAAAGTCAAGTTTCACTAGATTTATATCAAAATTTAAATTATTTTTTTATTTTTTTTATTTTGCAATTTTGTATCAACAGCCCATGCATATATCTTTTAAAAAATAGAGATGGTTTGGATTCTTTATTTTAAAAAAGAATTTGTATAGCAACAAGTTTCACCATATTAAATATATACAGCAACTATAGTGCGCCCTCAAGGGGCCACTAATGTGTACTACACACAGTTATTACATCCTCAAGACAACAATTTATGAATGACGAGGACTGAAATAAATGGTGACAACAGTTTAAAATATATTTATGAACACTTATGCTTTTTTTGTGTGTCTTAACTGCATTTTAACTGTTACATTTTGATGACTTTTATGCACAGTAGACATTTTTCCCCGCAGGTCATTCAGCCACATGCATCTTAGACTCACCACGCCTTTGGACAGGAAGTTGTTGACAAAGTCCTTCCAGGTGACCTCGCGACCCCCATCCCTCCACAGGAAGTAGTATCCCACAGTCATCCAGAAGGCGGCGCCGCTGAGCAGGTAAAGGCGGAACTCTCGGTCGTCCCACGGGATCTCGCCCTGCGGAGGGAGAAAGTAAACTTTTAGAACTTTAAATAATGACCAGGTAAAGCTCCGTCTACTGGCAGCACAAGAAATGACCTTGAGGGAAACAACTAATGTCTAAATAAGGAACCTGTCCCGGTGTCTTAACATAAGCAGGCAGCAGTAATGAGCACGATTTGACGACAAAAATGATTTGAACAAGTCTATCTGTGAAACCACAATCTGAAATCAGTGTGAACGACGCGAAACACATCTCCAGGAGGGTTTTTGAGGAGGGAACACTGTTAGAAAAACCTCAAATAAAGTCAATCAGGCAGAATATGTGTCCTTTAAAGCTTAAGTATGTAACTTTCTGGAAGTGGCACGTCACCGGCGTGATTCCATGGAAATAGAAAAGTAAAACCATACTACGGAAGGTTGTCCATGTAGATAGAGATAGAAGTTTACATTTACTATATAAAAAGACACACTAACCCTAACACTTTTTTTCCCTCTCTGTCTGACATTAAATCAGTCTAAACTTTTCCTGTTTTAGGTCAATTAGGATTATCAAAATTATTTCTATTTGCTAAATGCCAGAATAATGAGAGAGGGATTTTCTTTAGACAATATTTCATGACTTTCTTCAATGTCAGAGGTTTACATACAGTGAGATTATTATGCATTTAAACAATTTGGGAAAACCCAGATGATGATGTCATGTCTTTGGAAACTTCTAGAGGTTTATTGACAACATCTGAGTTAATCAGGGACACGCCTGTGGATGTATTTGAAGACACACCTGAAACACACTGCTTCTTGTGTAACATCATGGGAAAGTTAAAATAAATCAGCCAGAGATATCAGGAAGAGAACTGTGGACTTGCACAAGTCTGCTTCATCCTTGGGTGCAATTTCCAGACGCCTGAAAGTGCCACGTTCATCTGGTCAAACAATTATACACAATGTCCAGCCCTCAGACCGCTCAGGAAGGAGACGGCTTCTGTGTCTGAGAGATGATTGTGCTTTGGTCTGAAATGTGCAGATCAAACCCAAGAACAAAAGCAAAAGACCTTGTGAAGATGCTGCTGAAGCTGATGAGAATGTGTCATTATCCACAAACGAGGACTGTACCGACATGGACTGAAAGGAGACTCTGCAGGAAGAAGACATTACTCCAAAAGAAAAAATAGACAGTTTGCAAATGCACACAGGGATAAAGACCTTAATTTTTGGAGACATGCCCTGTGGTCTGAGGAAACTAAAATTGAACTGTTTGGCCATTATGAGAATTGTTATGTTTGGAGGAAAAAGGGGGAAGCTTGCAAGTCTGAAAACACCATCCCAACTGTGAAATACAGGTTTGGCAGCATCATGTTGTGGGGCTGTTTTGATGCAGGAGGGACTGGTGCGCTTCACAAAATAGCAGTGGTAATCCTAATTGACCTAAAACAGGAAAAGATTTGTCTGATTTCATGTCAGACAGTGAGGAAAAAAAGTGCATGTGCTTTTTTATCTAGTGTACGTAAACTTCTGGTTTCAACTGTAAGTTTTATGCCACACTGTAGAATATTATAACCAAAGGAACAACATTTCCATGGAAAGTAGGAGTGGGCCCTCCTTCAGACCAAATAAGGGTCAGGTTTGCGGAGAGGCAAGTCATGTAAACTGACCTTCTGCAGCCGGCTTGACCAATGAGAGTCCTCCTTTCTCCCGCCGCGTTTCCCTCCTCCTCCACTTCCTGTCCCACCCTCATCAGGTCCTCCTCCACTCGACTTCTCCTCAGTTTTGGATTCTGAAAAAAAAACAAAAAACTATAATAAAACAGGTCTAAACAAGATCTAAAATAGGTCTAAAACAGGTCTAGATCAGAACTAAACCAGGACTGAACCAAAACTGAAATAGGACTCAAACAGGATTAAACCAAAATCAAACCAGAACTAAAGCAGGACTGAACCACTAGGACTAAACAGACCTTTCTTGGTGTTGGTCTTGTCATCAGTCTTTGGGGTTTTCTGGCTGTCGGGGAAATACTTCTCGAAGCCTGAAACACAGACAGTGTCAGAGGGGGTCAGATAGGGTCAGACAAGGTCAGTCAGGGTCAAACAGGGTCAGACAGGTGCTCTGACCTTTAGGAGGACGAGAGCTCATGTGTCTCTGCAGCTCGCACCACACACTCTGTGCACCGGCCGCCTCCATCAGCACCTGCCGCACAAGAAACCACAAGTTAACACATGTAAAGACTGAACCAGGACTTGACCAGGTATGAACATAATGGACAAACCAAGACTAAAACAGAGAGGGTACGTTCTCACTCGCACATTCACTACATCAAAAGTGGGACTAAACCTGATCTAAATCCAAAACTAAACCTCTGAATAGATCTGGACTAAAGAAGGACTAGAACAGAACCAAAGCAAGTCCGCATCAGAACTAAGATGGGTCCAATTTACAACCAAATGACGAAGTGTGAATCCAGCCTAAGGTTTGTCCAGGGGTGCCCAACATTTTATCCTCAACCAAAATGACTTCACGTTAACCAAACCCAATGAGTTTGAAAAAGTGATTAAGTTACCCTCCCTCTCATCTCCTGACAGGCTGTTCAATACATAACCAAAGCAAAAGATCATGTTTGAATGAGCTGTTTATTTGTGACTTTAGAAGAGAATTCACAGAGACTCTCCTGGATCAGGGTCACATTACAGGGCCACTATCGGGGTGTTTTAGGGAAAATATTTCAGACTCCAAATGTGTTTTATGACAGACACCAGAGCCTTTAAAATAAGTTATTAAACCATCAACAGCGTGATTAGGCTTCTTTAGTTAGACCCATAGGTTGTAAACTGTACATCATCTCCTTTATGTCATAGATAAAACTGTGTTATGTCAAATCTCTATTTCATCTGTGTCTCTCTTTACCCCACCTCTTGTTACATGTGCTGCTGATCAATTGGTCGACTAAAAAGGGGGCGTGGCAAACGTTCTCAAAACTATTAGGTATCTCTGCGTATCTGACCCAAACTGTGCTCAGAAAACCACACCTGCAGGAGGAGTTCATCCAAAAAACTACTATTTATGCGGAAAAGAAACTGTATTTACATAAAGGCAGACTCAACTTGTGAATCTTGAGTTTAATCTGCCATGGGCCAGCTCACTCGCACACGTCTCCTTACTGCTGTCGTCCCATATAAATCCTAATCTAAATAAAATGATTAGTTGACAAATACATAGACAAATACAAATACACTAAGACTCCATCAACCGATTAATTGACTTTCTCTCTCTGCATATTTATTATCAGCATTTACATTTTGCTCTTTGATATTATCTTGTGAGGTGAGAACTGCTGGGTTCAAACTGATTCCCTGTAGATCAATTAACTCTCGAAGTCTAATCATTTTTAGATACGTCGTGTGGCAGTTCTGACAGAAGCAGCAGAAACATGTCGAGGTCTGACACAGTGACACAGAAACAGAGAGTAGACCTGTCATGATAATCACTACATCGACTTTTGTTCAATATTCTAACGCTGGAACTATAGATTTTGGTGTGCTCGTTTTTTGTTAAAAGATTTTTGTCATTTTGATGTAATAATGTAAGATTGAGCTGTAGTGGGTTGAATAAATAACTTCTACAGCTAATTTTTGGTTCATTCTGCTACTCATCTGATGCAGCTCAGGCCTTTTAGTGATACAGTCTATTTAAAAAGGTTTAACAGGATTATCTTTATTATTATTGTGCCAATGACATAAAGTAGTTTCAGTATCATCTTCATCATTTATCATGATATTTCTACTACAGCAATATATCGAGCTTCAGAACTTGTCATGACAGACCTAACAGGCTCACAGAAACAGAGACAAAAAGACACAGAGAGAGACAAGGACAGAGACAGAGAGAGACAAGGACAGAGACAAGGACAGAGACAGGGAGAGAGACAAGGACAGAGACAGAGAGAGGGACAGAGAGACAAGGAGAGAGACAAGGACAGAACAGAGAGAGACAAGGAGAGAGAGAGGGACAGAGAGAGAGCGAGAGACAGAGAGAGAGGGAGAGGAGAGGAGGGACAGAGAGACAGACAGAGGTAGAGAGAAAGGGACAGAGAGAGACAAGGGTAGAGACAAGGAGAGAGAGAGAGGGCGAGAGGGACAGACAGAGGGAGAGGGACAGAAAGACAGAGAGAGAGAGAGAGAGAGACAGAGAGAGACAGAGACAGAGACAAGAGAGAGAGAGAGGGACAGAGAGAGACAAGGGGAGAGGCAGAGAGACAAGGAGAGAGACAGAGAGATGGGGGGGGGGGGGGGGGGCAGAGAGAGACAGAGAGAGACAAGGAGAGAGAGGACCGAGAGAATGGGGACAGAGAGAGACAAGGAGAGAGACAGACAGAGGGAGAGAGAGAGTTAGAGAGACAGACAGAGAGAGAGAGAACAGAGAGAGACAGAGAAACAGAGAGAGGAGACAGACAGAGAATGGGGACAGAGAGAGACAAGGAGGGAGACAGAGAGAGGGACAGAGAGACAAGGAGAGAGACAAGGAGAAAAAGAGCGACCACTTTGAAGGTTAGAAATGCGAAAGGATTAAACCAGGAACTCCTCAGAGCCTGTCAGTCTGCGCAGGTTTAGTGCTCCTTCCCCTGTCCCTGTCATGTGTGTTTACCCATGTAGCTTTAGCCTTAGCTCTCATGTAGCTTTAGCCTTAGCTCTCATGTGTTTCCCTGGTGTTTACCCCGCCATTAGCTTTCGCCTCGGCTCTCACCGGGACGCGGGCTCCCCTCGGACGCAGCAGGAGCCTCAGCGCGGCCCTGGAGCCCACGGACAGCCGCAGGTACCGGAGGGCCATGTCCGCGGGGCCTCGGTCTCACGGGGAGTCCGCAAAGCGTGTCTTTCACTCGGTAAACGAGGACAAAACCTGCAGCAGAGCGCGTCCCGATCCGTCACTCTCCTGCGCCGCCATGTTTCCCTCTGCGCATGCGCGGACAGGGGGCAGGTGAGTGTGGAGACACGCCACTTTAAACACATTTAAACTCTTTATTTACATTTACAGAGGGACGGCCGTCCCTTGTCTCTCCGGTCTGTCCTCCAGCACCAGGACTGTGGACACCTCCGAGGACACACTGAAACACAGCTGTGTGTCCGCCAGGGGACGCTCTGAGCCGCAGATATGGCGAAGCGCGCGGAGGACATGGCGGAGGACACGGAGGACTGAGGTCGCTGTCCCCCGTGTGTTCCCCAGTGACAGGAGCGTGTTCTCCGGTGACAGGAGCGTGTGACCGGCCCGAGAGAAGCCCCAGAGGAGCCCGAGGACCCGAGCTGCCCGAGTGTCACAAAGATGAGGTGAGTGTCCCCTCTGTCCCCCCGGACAAGAGCCGGGGACAGAGGAGACCAGACCCGGCCACGAGCCAGAGTTTAGCCTCGGTGACAGGAGAGAAAGAGACATGAGCCAGGGAGTGTGCGGAGGACAGAGGACAGCTAACAGGCTAACACTACACCTGGGCTAACAGCAGTGACAGCACAACAGGCTTCAGTGTAGTCCTGGTTTAGTCCTAGTTTAGTCCGGCTTCATTTTCCGGGCCAGTCCTGGTTCAGTCCTGGTTCAGTCCTGGTCCAGTCCTGGTTCAGACATGTTTCGTGTTGGTTAATCCTCTTACAAATTACAGAATAGGCTAAACATGAGCACAACTCAAAGTTCTGGCCAGGACATGAAGTCACTTAGCCTCTGAGCAAAACACTTTCTATTGGCAGCCTTGCTCCGTCAGTCTGTCCTGGGACAGCTGTGGCTCCAGACAAGCTCACACAGAGAGGGTAGAGCAGGACAGATGTGAGGAGGTCAGAGCGACAAACCTCCATTTCACTTCTGCTATTTTCTCCTCATCACAAAAGTGACACACAGCCAAGCTCTGACCCAGGTCCCTATTTCGGTTTAGTCCCAGGTTCCAGACCAGTTTGAGACCAGGTTCAGACCGGGTTCAGACCTGACTTGGTTTGACCTAGTTCAGACCTGTCCTAGACTTGGTTTAGACCTGGCTTATATCCAATTCTGATCCGGTTCAGATCTGGTTCAGGCCAGTTTAGTCCTGGTTTAGTCCTGGGTTATTCCTGGTTTAGACCTGGTTCTGACCCAGTTTTCCTCTGTTTCAGGCAGACTGGATCATGCAGATCAGTGGGAGGTTCTTGAGGATGTACCGGCTCTGCGGCGGAGGGGGTGTTGCCGGGGGCGGTCCTAAACCACAGATGGGCGTGCCTTTCCCTCACTGCCCGCCCTCAGCGTTGTATCATCAGCTCGGCCATGCCCCCGTGCACAGAGCCCCGCCCCAGACCCGGAAGAAGACTTGGAGCTTCATCCAAGACCTGAGCTACGACACGTTCTTCACCATGAAGAGGCTGCTGGAGCGCTCGCGGCGTCCAGATGAGGTCAGAGGGAGGGGCCAGACAAGGTCAGAGAGGGGAGGGGCCGATGAGGTCAGAGGGATAGGGAGGAGAGGGGAGGGGCCAGAGGTCAGGGGGACGTTAGAGGATTTTATATATAGATATATATATATATATATATATATATATATATATATATATATATATGTGTATATATATATATATATATATATATATATGTGTATATATATAAATATATGTGTATATATAAATATATATATATATATATATGTGTATATATAAATATATGTGTATATATAAATATATATATATATATATGTGTATATATAAATATATATATATATATATATGTGTATATATAAATATATATATATATATATATATGTGTATATATATATATATATATATATATGTGTATATATAAATATATATATATATATATATGTGTATATATAAATATATATATATATATATATATGTGTATATATAAATATATATATATATGTGTAGTGTATATATAAATATATATATATATGGTATATATAAAATATATATATATATATGTGTATATATAAATATATATATATATATATGTGTATATATAAATATATATATATATTATGTGTATATATAATATATATATATATATATGTGTATATATAAATATATATATATATATGATGTGTATATAAATATATATATATATATGTGTATATATAAATATATATATATATGTGTATATATAAATATATATATATATATATATGTGTATATATAAATATATATATATATGTGTATATATAAATATATATATATATATATATGTGTATATAAATATATATATATATATATGTGTATATATAAATATATATATATATATATGTGTATATATAAATATATATATATATATATGTGTATATATAAATATATATATATATATGTGTATATATAAATAAAATGTGTGTGTGCGTGTACATGTTTCAGGTTCTGCGGTGGATTTCTCAGAATCCGTCCAAAGTTTCTCAGAGTCACCTGGCAGTGGCACTGCAGAGGATTGCTCAGCTGCTGCCGGCCCCACCCCCTGCTGCAGAGGCCCCGCCCTCCTCCACAGAAGCCACGGCCACTGCTTCAGAGGCCCCTCCCCCTGTGTCAGAGGTGGGCGGGGCGAAGGGCAGGAAGCAGACGCTGGAGCACCAGGACTTTCTGTCTCTGTGCGACACCATCGTCCGAGATTGCGGCAAATTCGACAACTTCAGCCTGGTTACCTCCCTGTACGCTGCCGCTTCTTTAGGTACTACTATTACTACTACTACTACTACTGTAAATACAATTTCAGCCTGGTCCCCTCCCTGTACTGTACTACTATACTACTACTGGTAATAATAATATTGCATTAGTCTTTAGCCTTAGCTTTTCCAGATGCTCAAAGTTGCTTTATAATTTGTTGTATTCTTCATCCACTCCACACTCGGTGGTAAGATTCTGTTGTAGCCACAACTGCCTTGAGGCAAACAGACGGGAAGCAAGACTCCCAATCTGCTCCATTGGCCCCTCCCACGACCAACACACACAGTACATTCAGTGTGGGTGAAATGTCTTGCCTACGGACACAACAGCAAAAATACAATTTTTTGCCACTCGCACCTACTACTATTGCTGCAACAAATACTACTATAACTACTGCTACTCCTACCTAGACGGTGCAGTGTCCTCTCTATGTCCTGTCCTCCTCTCCTCACCTCCTCCCTCCTGTCCTCAGATCTTGACTTTGGAGCTCCTTCTCTCTCCTCCTCGTTTCCTCTCCTTGCCTTGTCTCGTCTGTCCTCAGTTCTTAGTCTGGAGTCGTCTCTGGTCCTGGCTCTAGACTCTGAGAGTGTCTCCTCTCCTCGTCTTCTCTCCTTACCTTCTTGCCTCCTCTCTTCTCTCCTCCTTATTTCCTCTCCTTACCTCCACTCCTTGTCTCCTCAGGTCTAAGTCCAGACTCGGCCCTGGTTATGGCTCTGGAGTCTGAGTGTGAGCGTCGTGTTTCTCAGTTTAATCAGAAGGACCTGTCCATGGTGTTCAGCTCTGTCATGAGACTGCACCACCGGCCCCACCCTCACCTGCAACTAGCGCACTTGCCACAACCACACCCGCCACCGCACCTGCCTCTGGACCCACAACAGCAGCCGCCACAGCACCTGTCAGAGCCCCAAACAGAGGTGGGTCATGGAAAGTACAGGTTGGGTTCACATTATAAATGCGATGATGCCAGGGCGGGTCCTATATATAACTCTATGGGAGATTCACTGTTTTTAAAGGAATCTCCAAATGTCTGATCCACAAATGTTGAACCTTCTCATTATTTGTTTGGGATTGCGTCCACAAACTTGTCATATTAATCTTAAAGTTCTTTCAACTGACGACCATCACGTCTTTGGGGTTGAATAATTGCACCACTTTCTGAAGCTATTGTGAAAAAAAACATTTGACTTTAGATTATTTATACAGACCGGGAAGACGCTGAACTTTTGTAATTACTATCCAAAAGAAAGATATAAACCAGGTCAACAAATCTGCAGTCTGACAGTGTAAGGATATTAGGCAAAATATACATTTATTGGAGCTTTCTACCATTTTATAACATTTTTCCCTCATCAAAAACATCGTTCCCTCAACAAAGCATAGACGACATCTACAACCTCTGTTGTATGAGTGAAAAAGTGAAACTTATAAAACATGTTAATATGTTGTTTTTGGGTGAATATAGCATTTTCAAAATAAGAGAATTGTGACCTGTCCCGGCCAAGGTTAAACTAGAGGGACTCTAAATCAGCTGATGTCATGTGTTTCAGGTGTGTTCAGCTGCGGAGCAGGGTCCCGAGGCTCCTCCCAAGGCTCCTCCCCCAGCCCAGTGCGAGGCTCCTCCTTCGGGGGTGGCGCTCACAGAAGCCTGTCTCTCTGGCCTGGAGCGGAGCCTGGAGCGAGAGCGCCACCCACAGACACTTTTCCTGCTGCTCGCCTATTACAGGGGACGGTGGAGAGAGCTACACAGCCAATCAGAGCACAGCAACAAGGACACGCCCACAGCAGCAGCCAATCCAGAACTATTGCTCACAAACAGGTGAAATACCAGGTGAAATACCAGGTGAAATACCAGGTGAAATACCAGGTGAAATACCAGGTGAAATACCAGGTGAAATACCAGGACTGAACCAGGACTGAACCAGGACTGAACCAGGACTGAACCAGGACTGAACCAGGACCGAACCAGGACTTAACCAGGACTTTGTTTGTAGGAAGATCCTGCGCGTGGTGAAGCACACTCTGTCATGTGTGAGTACGGTGCGTGATCAGGAGATGGCGCTGTTGGATGAGATGTTGGCGGCGTGCGCAGCCGAGGCGAGTAACCGGAGTAGCTCATCGGAGTCCACCAGAGAGCGGCAGGAGCGCTTCATCAGCTCGCATCTAAGAGACTGAGGCGGGAGCAGGAGAGAGGCCAGAGCCGAGCAGGTGAGAGGCTTCAGGTGAGAGGCGGGAGCAGGTGAGAGGCGGGAGCAGGTGCAGGGTGAGAGACGGGAGCCGGGTGAGGCGGGAGCCGGGTGAGAGGCGGGAGCCGGGTGAGAGGCGGGAGCCGGTGAGAGGCGGGAGCCGGTGAGAGGCGGGAGCAGGAGAGAGGCGGGAGCAGGAGAGAGGCGGGAGCAGGAGAGAGGCGGGAGCAGGAGAGGCGGGAGCGGAGCGGGAGCCGAGAGGCGGGAGCCGGGTGAGAGGCGGGAGCAGGAGAGAGGCGGGAGCAGGTGAGAGGCGGGAGCCGGTGAGAGGCGGGAGCAGGAGAGAGGCGGGAGCAGGAGAGAGGCGGGAGCCGGGAGAGGGGAGCAGGAGCAGCAGGAGAGAGGCGGGAGCAGGAGAGAGGCGGGAGCAGGTGAGAGGTGGGAGCTAACTGTTTACACTGCTGCATTTAAGGCAGATGCTTGAAACTCATTGACAAATGGCGAATTTCAGGGAAAGTTCAAGATCTCAAACTCGCCACTTGAACTCTTGAAATGCATGATGGAAACGTTCGACATCCCCCATAGGCTGTACCTGTAAACCAAACGCCCCTGACAATGGCGAATTTCAGCGAAAGTTCAAGATCTCAACAAAATATATGGAAACACATCCCCCATAGGCAGATACCAAACCCTAACGCTTTGTCAGACTAACCCCACCCACAGGTCACAGATCACCACCCCTAATTGTTGGTAGAACTGTTTCAGAGGAGCTGCCGAAGAAGGCGGACAGCCTGAGCCCCAACACGATGGCGCTGATCGCCAAATACACAGCGCGGCACCGCCTGAGAGAGACACGCCTCCTCGACACGGTCGCCGAGTACCTGTTGAAGCGGGCGGAGCAACTGGACACTAAGGTGACAACACCCTTCCCACCCTAATCTCCACTTTTAAAAAAATAGAATATAGTCAGTCAGTGTGTGTGTTTGTATGTGTTAAAGGGGCAGACACTCCTGTATTACCACAAGGCTCTGGGTGCAGTACTTTCTACTGTCTAGATGCAGTGCTTTATATTGTCTGGGTGCAGTACTTTTACTGATATGTCATGAGTTCTGGTGGTATCGGTATACGTGTATTTGTATTTGTATGCATGTATTTTTATACATGTATTTGTACTTGTATACGTGTATTTGTATACGTGTATTTGTATACGTGTATTTGTATACGTGTACTTGTATACGTGTACTTGTATACGTGTACTTGTATACGTGTACTTGTATACGTGTACTTGTACACGTGTACTTGTATACGTGTACTTGTATACGTGTACTTGTATACGTGTACTTGTATACGTGTACTTGTATACGTGCACTTGTATACGTGCACTTGTATACGTGCACTTGTATACATGTATTTCTGTACCTGTATCAGTGACGTGCGGTCAGGTGAGGCAGGTGAGGCCTCACCTGTCATCACAGAGAAAAAAATAAATGAAATGGTAATGAGGTTATAATTAAAGGAAGACCAACGCTAAAGGAGCTAAAGGGTTTACTCCAGACTTGCTCTTTTCAAACAGAGACGTACAAAATGGTAAGAAATTTAATGACTTCAATCCACTGAAAATTGGGGAACCAGAATAAGGATAAAAAACAATACAAAACCAGCTTTTTATTTCATACTATTAGAGCTATTTCATACGGATTTAGGAATTTTTATTTTGAAATTCTTTTTTTTAATTTCTTTTTTTTTCTTTTTTATTCTGGCCCCAAGTCACTGGGAGAGAAACTGACCCGGGGCCAAATGCACTGACACCTGGTTTATATGTTTGTAAATCTGATTGTGACGACATCAGTGCCTCACCAGCCACGAACCTCACCACACGTCACTGGATTAGATGGGGGATTCTGTTCAAAGTTCACATTTTAAAGACGTCCATGAGCATTTAACATTTGACATAATATTGAATATTGAAATTTGAACTGATGCTGACAATCATGTGCTTTTTAACTACAGGGTTAGCAGCCTTTTCCATAATAAGAGAGGATTTTTTTGTTTGCAGAAGGATATATAGTACTTAAATAATTACAGCCTCTGTGATTTGCCAATTGTGACCATTCAGATTGTATTTTTGTGTGATTAATCTTGCAACATAAACAAAACTGAGTTCTAAACCCTAATGTGGTTTTGTTTTATTAGTCTCATTTTGACCTGGTTTCATGTTTAGGTCAGGTCAAGTCAGTTCAGGTTTGACCTTAGTCCTGAGTCCTGTGTTAGGAGCTAACCCGGGTGCCCTTTCCGAGTCCTGGTGTAGATGCTAACTCTGATTCTCTTCCGCAGGTGATTCAGAGGCTGGTATTCCCATTGAGTCGGATGAACTATCGCCCTCAGAACGCTCTGGAGCTGTTCGGGCGTTTGGAGCAGGTCCTGGAACCCAAAGCCCTGAGCTCTCCTCTGGCCACAGTCAACATCTTGATGTCCCTACTCCAACTGCGCTACTGCCCCCCGAGCCTGTTGCGGGAGGTCTTCTGCCCCGGGTTTATCCACAGCCTCACAAGTACGAGCCCGTCCAGGGGCTGACACCAGGGGCTGACACCAGGGGCTGACACCAGGGGCTGACACCAGGGGCTGACACCAGGGGCTGACACCAGGGGCTGACACCAGGGGCTGACACCAGGGGCTGTACACAAAGTAATTCACAGAATAAGGAAGAGAAAGACAAAACATTCAAACAGAAGAGTGCAGAATGCTTTCAGTCATGTGCACAGCCAAACAGAAACATTTTGAGCCAGGGGCTGAACATTGTCCAGGGGTCTTGTCTCACGTCTTCAGACTGTTCCAGGTTTTAGCTGCATAAAACTGAAACACTGATTCTCCATGTTTAGTCCTCACTCTGGGCACCAGCAGGAGGCCGGCCCCTGAAATTGCAAGATGATTCATATGGGACTAACACAGGGGTGGGCAAACTTTCAGACACACGGGCACAGGGCTTCTAAAATCTGAAGAGGGGCCGTTTATATGATGCACGCCTGCACGTTTAAACAATGTCAAAGCAGAGTCTGCACTCACACACACACACACACTGTTCCAGGTTTTACACACACACACACAAACACTGACTACCACTTTTCTTTTCATGTTTAGTCATTTTTCTGGGCATAAGAGAATAAGAAAGTGGCCATTACTTGATCAGGCGGGCCGGAAATTGCCCAAGATGTATTCTTATTTGCCCACACTACTAACATGTCGGAGATGTACTTTGCTAGTAGGCCATGGAGAGACTTGTTCACAAGTAGGTCTAACCCCACTCTTTGGTCTAACCTAGGCCTGTCACAATAATTACTATATGGACTTATCGTTCATGTGACAAATGGAAATACTTTTTGGGGGTCAATATTTATCGTGGATATATTTTCTTTGTACAAGTGAAAAAAGTTGGTTAATTGCCTGTACTCTAATGACATTTGAGCTGTAGAAGGTTGAATTATGAACTTCAGACTCATTATAGACACTAACTACTTAAGTGTGGCATTCTGTTATTTATTGCAGCTCATGTTTTTTTAATATAATATTGTACATACCAAATACTTTTTTGGGGATCATTCTGCTTTGTGGTTTAGTTTCAACATTCTTGTTTATTCTCAATATTTACTTCAGCTGGTCTTGGTCTCTGATCTAATCCTGGTCTCTGGTCTGTGTTACAGACAGTCCGTACCTGGGCATTGTCCGCAGGTATCTGTCTCTTCTAGACTCTGCAGTAGACCTGGAGTTTGGGGAATATTCAGGTCCTCGTCTGAACCCTGCCCACAAAGTCCTGATGTTTGACCACGCCCTGACTGCAGACGAGGTCAATCGCAAGTACAGGTAAGACCAGAGACTGGACCAAAGACCACGACTAAGACCTGACCAAGGACCAGACCAGGACCAACTGCCCATGAGGCCAGCCACAAGTACAGGTGAGACCAAGGACCAAGACCGTGGTCATTCCCACTAGAGTTAGCAACAAGGCTGTCAAACAAACCTGTTGCAAAGTGCTGGCCCCCTGCCACAGCAGCAGTGTGGGCAGGAAGAGGCGTTACCTTCAACAGCCTTGCTCCTGATTGGCTACCGATTGCTGCTAGATATTATCCCAATAATTTTGTTCAAGGACATTTTTGATTCTACTGCACGTTATATTGCTCATGTTGTGAACTTGTCTCTGATGTCTGGTTGTTTTCCCATTGCCCTGTAACATGCTTTGGACCAGCCTCATCAATAAGGCCTAAGCTTGACTCAAATATTCTTTCCAATTTTTGACCCCTCTCAAAGTTGCCCTTTTTGTCTAAGGTTTTAGAGAAGGTTACATATCACCAAGTGCAGTCTTATCTTAATCTTAACAAAATTTGGGGAAAATAGATCCATCCATCCATCCATTTTCTTCCGCTTATCCGGGGCCAGGTCGCGGGGGCAGCAGTCTAAGCAGGGACTCCCAGACTTCCCTCACCCCAGACACGTCCTCCAGCTCCTCCGGTGGGACCCCAAGGCGTTCCCAGGCCAGTTGAGAGACATAGTCCCTCCAGTGTGTCCTGGGTCTTCCCCGGGGCCTCCTCCCGGTGGGACATGCCCAGAACATCTCCCTAGGGAGGCGTCCAGGAGGCATCCAGAGCAGATGCCCGAGCCACCTCATCTGGTTCGTCCGTAGATATATAATGAAAATCCTGATAGGAAATCGCCACATAAATCCATTTGATATAACGACGAGTTTATTATATCTGTGGTAGATGTGTGTCCGCTGCACAACAGTCAAAGCGTCAGGGCAGAGAGGTCGGGGAGAGAGAGGGGAGAGAGAGAGAGAGAGGGGGAGAGCTTGTGGAGAGAGGAGAGTCTTAGCACAAACAGCAGAAGCTAAAGGAAAAACAGCTCTATATGAAAAATTAAGGTTTCTTAACATTGACTCCATATTCTGAAATATTTGAAACGTTCATGAAAATAACACTTTATAAATGTATTTGTGGCGTATCTGAATCTTATTTTGAAAGCTCCTATGTGCTCTGTGTCAGTGTGGCGCGTGAGTGAGAGGTGACGTGCGGCTGCATGTGGCACATGTGGCGTGTGGTTGAGCGAAGAAGCGACGTGTGTGAGTCTGGAGTGGTACCTGGAAAAAGACGGTGGAACTGATGTGTAATTACGGTGCAGTAGAGACAATAAAGCAGCCAACTCTCGAGCAACAGGCTGGGGTCTTTCAGCTCGCACCACACTTGAAACTTTGAGGTAAAGAACAGGGAGTTAAACCTCGGAGGAGGAGTGACCCTTCGGCCCTGGAAAAGACGGCTCTCCGCTGTGTTTCCCGACCACGGTCAGGGGAGCAGGAAAGGTTTAACATAAACGTTACGATAGCAACCATTCACGAGTCGGAGCCCCCCCTCCCGCCTCTCAAAGCGCTACACTACAGTCATTATTCATTCACTTCCACACTTGGTGATGGTAAGCTACTATTGTAGCCACAGCTGCCCTGGTTCAGACTGACGGAAGCAAGGCTGCCAATCTCCGCCATCGGCGCCATTAGCTCCACAGACCAATTTTGAAAAACAATCGACACATTAGACCAGCGTCAAACTCAGGCCTGTGGGCCTAATTTGACCCTTGATATAATTATATTTGGACCGCGAGATCATATCAAATATGCATTAGAGCTGGCCCGCTGGCCGCCATGCCAGTATAGCACATACTGGCATGCTAATACTACAAATCCCAGAATGCTTTGCCCCCACCACTTCTGTTGACACTCATTAGCATCTGCTACCTGTCGCCTCACTCAAATTGAATCCACTCCTTCTGAAAAACATGCAGATGTTGAAATTTTTCAATAAATATTTTGTTTGGCCCACGACTTAGTCAGCGCTTTTAATTTTGGCCCTCAGTGAATTTGAGTTTGAACCCTGCATTAGAGAATGTTCAGAACGCAGCAGTTTGTCTGCCGAATACAACTAAGAGATGAGATCAGGCCTGTACTGTGCAGCCTGCACTGCCTCATATTTCATATCGGGCCTAAAATAATTAATTGTGTTTAAATTAGAGATGGGCAGTGATTGAAATTTTTAATCCTGATTAATTGCATGTTGCGTTAAAGTAAAAAAAAAAAAACAATATAAAAGGTTTTTTGGCCCCTAAATTTTTTATTTATTTTTTTTAACCCTTTTATGCTTAAATATACTGTACTATTCACCCAGTGTTGTGCTGGTTTGACTGGGATATGATTTTTCTATGTGTCTGGGTTATTTCAAAATGTCCAAATATATGTTAAAAACTTTTTTTTTGTTTTTTTTTTTTCCTAATTTCAACATTCAAATAGGCCTATAGGATTGGAATGTTATTTAACCTTTTGAAGCTGAAACTTTTTTCCTGTGGTTGTCCTGTGTGGTCTGCTGCTTCTTTCTGTTCGCTATGGGCCTAATAGGCTTCTAGGGTCCTGGCTTAGTCTTGCTTTAGTACTGATTCAGGTTTGGTAAAGGTCAGCCCTCCTATTTAGTCCTCGTGTAGTCCTCGTTTAGTCCTGGTTCAGTTCTGGTGCAGTCTTAGTCCAAACTAGCTCACTGGTTACTGAACATGCGTGATTTAAAAAAGCTCCATAGTTTTCAAAATAAACATGATTGACGCGTGAAGAAAACTACACGCTTTGCCTCTGATAGAGTGCTAATCCTGTGCTTGGACTCATATCTGTCACGCTCTCTGTACAGCAGGACCCTCTTCCTCATGTCCAGCGCACAGAGCGGATCCGCCCTGTGTGTGTGTGTGTGCTTGTGACAAAATAATGAATCACGACTAATTATTTTTTGAGTTAATGATAAAATGTGTTAACGAGCCCAGCCCTTGTTTAAATGTTTGCTCTCTATGTCCTGAGGTCAGCTGACCATCTCCTGGTGGCTGTGCCCAAAGCCTGGCTCAAGACCAGAGGTGACAGAGCCTTTTCTGTGGCAGCACCCAGACTATAGAACAGCGCCCTCTGCCTGTCAGATCCTCTCAGTCTTTAACACAGACTGACTAGATTGAAAACCCACCTCTTCTCCCTGGCATTTAATACTAGCTAGACAGGATAACTTGGTGCTTTGTTGTTCTTTTACTATGTATTGTGTTATCTGGATATTTTTGTTGACTTTTATGTGAAGCACTTTGGTCATCTGAAGTTGTTTTTAATTGTGCTATATAAATAAAATTGAATTAAATATGATACTCATGGTCAGAATTTCAAAGATGGAACTGGTCTCCAGATTAGCCCCTAATCTGCTAACCTTAATGAGCTTCATTTGGAGCCAAATGCTGTGGGTGACGTCACACTCCAAGGGCCAAGGACTGAACGGGGACTGAGACTGAACCAGAACTAAGGACTGGACCAGATCAAACCCAGATCAGGACTAATGGGCTGCTGTGTTTCAGTTATAAAGGACTCGTGGCGGAGGCTCTACGGCAGCTCATCGGAGAACAAAACTACAAACAAGACCAGATCCTCCCTCCAGGGTACTACACAGGTACTGAACCGGGACTAGACCGGGACTAGACCAAGATTGGACCAAGACTGGACCAGGACTAAACTAGGACTTTCTCCGCTTGTGTTGCAGACTTCTTACTGTGGATCGATTCCACTCGACGCGTTGTTCCCATTCGCTCAGTCAAACCATGTGACCCCTCTGTGAGTTCCTCTGACCCTCTACTCTGCTCTTCGGACTCTCTCCTCTGTTCCTCTTACCCTCTGCTCTGCTCCTCAGGCTTGGCAGCTCGACTCGTCGGGACTCATTCCTGATTTCCAGAAGTTCTCACTGGAGGCAGAGCCATCAGAGGATGCACTTCCAGTTGTAGGCGGGACTTGTCTGCCACCACATGACCCCATTTTACAGTACAGACTACTACCCCGCCCCCAACAAGGACCAGGAAATCCACAGGTCAGAACTTAAGAAGGTCTAAACCCGGGACTGAACTTGGTCTAAAGTGGGGCCAAACCTGGTCTAAACCCTGTCTAAAGCGGGTCTCTGTTGCAGGGTGGTGCTGTCGGTGAATGATAAGTGGCATTATTGCCATAACTCTCAGGTTCTGGTTGGGTCCAGAGCCATGAGGGACCGGCACTTGCGTCTGCTCGGATACCTCCTCCTGCAGGTACTACACACGTGCACATATCTCCTCCTGCAGGTACTACACATACACACACGCGTGGACATACCTCCTCCTGCAGGTACTACACACACACACATACCTCCTCCTGCAGGTACTACACACACACACACATACCTCCTCCTGCAGGTACTACACACACACACACATACCTCCTCCTGCAGGTACTACACACACACACACATACCTCCTCCTGCAGGTACTACACATACACACACACGTGCACATATCTCCTCCTGCAGGTACTACACATACTCACACACGTGCACATATCTCCTCCTGCAGGTACTACACATATACAAACATACAGAAGAGTACCCTACACACCTCCTGCTGCTGATGTTCTACACACACACCTCCTCTGCTGCACATAGTGTTACACATGAGGACAGTACATACTGATGACTCAGACAGGAGAGACTAATCCAGATAAAATGGTGAGGGTGGTTACACAGGTCACATGGGTCTGACCCTGTTTCAGAATGAACACATGTCAGATAATAATGATGATATATGTCGTAATAATCACATCTTTTTGTCTATGTACAGCTGCCTTACCACGAGCTCGAGAAACTCAATGGCATTGAAGAGGTTAAAGGTTACCTACAGCAGAAACTGACTGACCTGCCCCTGACAGGACCGCACCTGCCTATGTGACAGGACTGCACCTGCCTCTGTTACAGGACCAGGGGACAGTAACTGTAAAAACATTTGAATGTGTGACATGGCTCCTGATTGGCTGTGGTCCTGCAGCTGAGCTCTCATTGGACGCTGAGTGTTTTTGCAGTGCGGTGGGAGCAGGCGCATGGGAAATGTCATTATTTATTCAGAGTTTGTTTCTATTGAATAAATCTATAAAGTTTAAACAAGACAGTGCCCCCTGTCTTTCTCCTCCATGCTGCTCGTGTGGGGTTTTCTCTAAGTTCAGACCAGCTTTGGGGGTGTGGCCTAGGATAAACTGTATTTGGCTTTGTACGCCAAAACTGGACATTTTTTCGCCATCTTTAGTCTGTGCAGCTGAGTTCAACAAGCATGGGGTTTTCCAATGTATCTGGAAGCACAAACTTTCTGAACCTGGTCTACTTCAGACACAGAACTGCCCTGGGACTCCGTGCTGGTCTCAATGGCACAAATACAACCACTGTTTTTAAATGGGACACGCCCATTCACCCTACGCTCATGTCAAGGATCAGAAAGTAAGTCAGGAAGAAGGTGGGCCTCTAATTTCTGAAATGTAAGCACAGACAATATGCTGCTCCAGACTGCATGCCCTCCCCCTTTCACTTTTAATGCTAAACAAACATGTCCAAAACGTGCAGTTTTTAGATGTGTATTTGGGCCTAATACACCTCAGTATGTTTGGCCCATCAGAAGTTTGTTTATAAAATGTGACCTTCACCAGACAAAAGTGGTTTCTGTTGGACATTTTAACATCTTTATTATAAATGTTTCCTTTGATAAAACATCAGCACGACGGCGCTCGTGTGGCTCCTGATGCTCTTGTCCCTCCTGCTGCTCCTGTCGCTCTTGTCACCCCTGTCACACAGGCATCTGCAGCTGCTCATACTCGTCCTGCTCCAGCTCCACTTCAGGCTCCTCTCCGTCCAACTGCAGCAGAGAAAAGAGTAAGCCAGATGCCCTCCCATACTACCCCCCCATGTTTCAGATGCCCTCTCCATGTGTTAGGTTGTGTCAGATACCCTCCCCACTTTTGCTCCTCACCAGCTGCAGTTCCCGGGATGTGAACAGTAGGGGGAGCAGAAGTTTACGCAGGGGCACAGTCAACAGCAGCACGAAGGGAAAGGCCAGAGCCAGAGGGGACGCCATCACAAGCCACAACAACGCCAGACAGGTGATCTGCAGACAGGTGTACAGGTGCAGACGCCACGGCCGCACCTGACGGCACAACACAATAGGTTTAACAGGGATGTAAATCTGTCTGGAGGAGGATTTGAACTGGTTTTGGACAGACCTTGGTGACGTAGCCGCTTTTGGGGTGGTGTTTCGTTGGCATGAGCAGAAGTTGGATGCGCTCAGTAAGCTGGATGCCCTGCAGAGACATGACGCCCATGTACAGGAAGACCCCAAATAGGACCGAGACCGGGATCTGCCTCAAGAGCCCAGCAACCAGCACCGACAGGCCTGGCCAGTTACAGAGCAAAGAGGGATTAAACAGGCTGATCACAGAGCAGAGAGGGGTCACTTTTTGTACAATTCTAGGATCTCAACATTTCCTCTATGTCACTGCCTCTCAAATGTTTCACACCAAGTACACTGAAGAAAATATTGGGGTTTTCCTGAGTTCAACCAGAGTCGACGCGCACCACAGTTTGAGAAACACAGCTTTTGATGTTTAGCACAAGAAAAGAGGCGAAATATTTGAGATGCATGAATCATCCATCTGGTTCATGCACAAAAAAGAGGAGAGCTTTACAGATATTGCACATGAGATCCTGTAATACATCAGTGTTTTTGAAGAACCCATTTTAACAATATATATCTGTTAGGCCACTATTTATCCAAACAGTGAATATGTCAAATGTAATGTATGTTAATGCATAAACAAGTTTCAAGCCTAAATGAGCAACAAAATTGTAGCACTGTCACACAAAATAATTTAGTAAAATGTATCAAAAATACTCTGCGATATATGGATGCAACAGCCCACAATAATGATACTGTATCACCAAATGTATTATCACAATATATAGATATGCAATATTTTAGCACACTCCTACTACGTACTAAATGCTAAATACTACATTGTACATCGTCTGCATGAAACACACAGCAACAACGCATCTTAAAGTGTGTCTGGCAGGCTTTGATTTTTTTTACTTTATTTGGTGGGATTATACCTGTTGTAAACAAACTATAATTTTACACAAATCAAGAAGAAATTTGAAAAGTTGAAAAATATGTTGAAAATGTTCAGGAAGCACAGGGTTTTATTTAGAGAGTTCCTTAATGATGACATCAGACTGGAAGAATTCTGTCCAAATGTTCGGCACAATTTATACATGAAACGCATTTGTCTGATATGATTTCAACAAAATAAAGGTGTTTTCTTATTTGTTTTTCAGATAATAAACTGTATGTACTTTAGAAGAGTTTTGGCCTGGTGCACTACATGGTTACTAGGCAACAGTTGTGAAATTCCCGTGTGATGTCATGATTTCCAACCAGGAAGTAAAATTTGAAACAACATAAAAGATGGCCAAACTGGGGGAAAAGTAAAATCTTTAGTAAAATCCTAAATATAAGTCCAACCTGTCATATGCACTTTACGCATGAACTTTAACACGGACCCTCTTGGACCAATGAGGATCACAAACCTCTGAACAGCCAATCACAGACTCACCGACGAGCAGCGCCACCACAAAACCCGTGACCCTCTGCTCCCTCAGTAAGGGGCGGGGCTTCTCCTCCTGTGGGCGTGATTTATCTTCCTGTGGGTGTGGTTTGTCTTCCTGTGGGTGGGGCTTGTCCTCCGGCAGGGGGCGGGGTCTGTCCTCCTGCGGGGGGCGGGCCGGCGCAGTGATTGTCAGTGCGTTGGCGTGTGTGACAGAGCGCACGGTGGCAGCCGATAACCATGGCAACCCAAAGAGCGCTGAGACCCCGCCCACCAGCACAATGATGAGAAGGTCAACATGGAAACCAGTGCCCTTCACCACACGCTTGCTCACGATCAGCCTGAGACCAAGACCAGGACTTAGACCAAGACTTAGACCAGGCCAGAGATTAAAGACCAGAGACCAGACCAGAGACCAGAGCCAGATTAGACCAAGGAAACCAGTGCCCTTCACCACACGCTTGATCACAATCAGCCTGAGACCAAGACCAGGACTTATAACCAGACCAGAGACCAGAAACCCGGGTTAGACCAGAACTAGAAATCAGAAACCAGAAGAAGTGAGAGTGTTTAGACCAGAGTGATCTAGACCAGGTTTAGACTGGATTTAGACCAGAGCCAGGATCCTGGACTCACTCACGCGGTGATCTGGGACTCCATGAAGAGGAGGATAAAGACGAGGAGGGCAGGCAGAATGCTCGCCGCTGCCATCCAGAGTGGGAACTCCCCCTGAGCGCCAAGGGGAGGGACCAACCATGAGCGCTTCTCAGGAGATGTCACTGCCACGCCACTGGGCACGCTCAGTTTCTGCCAACACACAGCCAATCCGAAAAGAGGGATAGTCAGAAAGGCTTAGTCCTGGTTTAATCTTGATGTAGTCCTCACTCAGTCCTGGTTTAGACCTGGGTTAATCCTGGGTTAGTTCTGGTTCAAACCTGGTCCAGTCCTGGTTTAGCCATGGTTTAGTATTGATTCAGTTCTGGTTCAATCTTGGTACAGTCCTGGTTTAGTCCTGGTTTAGTCCTGGTTTAGTCTTGGTTCAGTCCTGGTTCAGTCCTGGTTTAGTCCTGGTTTAGTCCTGGTTTAGTCTAGGTTCAGTCCTGGTTCAGTTCTGGTTCAGTCTAGGTTCAGTCCTGGTTCAGTCCTGGTTTAGTCTAGGTTCAGTCCTGGTTCAGTCCTGGTTTAGTCCTGGTTCAGTCTAGGTTCAGTCCTGGTTCAGTCCTGGTTTAGTCTAGGTTCAGTCCTGGTTCAGTCCTGGTTCAGTCCTGGTTCAGTCCTGGTTCAGTCCTGGTTCAGTCCTGGTTCAGTCCTGGTTCAGTCTAGGTTCAGTCCTGGTTCAGTCCTGGTTCAGTCCTGGTTCAGTCCTGGTTCAGTCCTGGTTCAGTCCTGGTTCAGTCTAGGTTCAGTCCTGGTTCAGACCTGGGTGTAGATGTCTTTGATGCTGTAGTCGATCAGGACCATGATGAAGATGGAAATTGGGACTCCAAAGTCTCCAATGGTCCTCCTCAACTGCAACAGAGTTTAACATCAGATGCCGTCCCCGTGTCTCAGATTGCCTCAGATACCCTTAGTGTGTCAGATGCCCTCCCTGCGGCTCACGTGCCCTGCCACTCTCACCTGTCCAGGGAATAGTGCAGAGTTCTTGAGTTTGCGCAGGTAGAAGGCGCTGAGGTACGTTCCAAGCATCAGGAGCAGAGACAGCAGCGCTGTGTTGGGCCGTGTCGTCCCAGCATCCACTGCTCTGGGGTGGCTTGACCAATCAGAGGGCTCTGTGCTGTTCGACCAATCGGAGGGCGCCGAGGAGTTCCACCAATCAGAAACGTCAGAGGTGTTGTCACGGAGACAACCCTTCAGAGGGTACTGCAGGAAGATCTACCACAGCAAGAAAAAAAGTTTAACAAGGATCTGAACCGGTTTAGAGAAGGATCTGGTTTAGTTCTGGTTTAGTCCTAGTTCAGACCTGGGTTAGTCCTGGTTTAGTCCTGATTTAGCCCTGGTTTAGCCCTGGTTCAGACCTGAGTTAGTCCTGGTTTAGCCCTGGTTTAGTCCAGGTTTAGCCCTGGTTCAGTCCAATTTCAGACCTGCTTCATTCCTGGTTCAGTCCATTTTTAACCAGGATCTGAACCAGTCTAGGGAAGGACCTGAGCCAGTGTTGGGTCTGACCTTGAAGAGCTTGACGAAGGTCTCGTAGATGAAGATGAGAGAGATGAGGACGGAGAAAATTTCTTGGGTGAAGCGAGAAACATGTCGCACCAAAACGCTCCCCTCCAACGCCACGGTTACCACGACGATGACCACCAGCCACAGTCCCACCCACAGCCGCGCCGTCAGGTACTCCACTTCCAGCACCTGGCAAAACTACAGGAGCAGTCAGATGTGCCCCTGTGAGCCACTCTGCTACAGCTAACCACTCTGCCAACACCTTCTTATCTCCATGGTGCTGTTATTGCTTTGAATGTTCTGCAGTATGGCATTAAACTGATCTATCCTGTATTGTTCCAAGTGCAGGTTTTTATTGCTCAAACGTCCCTTAAAAACTTAGATCTGTGGAGAGGCGACACAGTAATGACCCGTAACATGAAGATAAATATGTTTAATGCCATACTGTGAAACTTTCTAGGCAAAGCAATAACATCACCATGGAGACAAACTGATGGTGAACAGTCTAACAGAAATGTTATATAGTGAAGCTTTAATCAAATAAAGGATGAAATCTGGAGGCTTCTAAACAGAGAATTGATAAAAATGAGAAATAATTTAATCTTTTTTTGATATTTTGATTTAATAATGCCTCTACATTTGTTATACAGTCCAGAGAACGATCACTATTATCAAAATATGACTCTGATTTTTTTTTTTTACTACACCGATCCACTACTAACCACTTTGCTTCCCCCCTCCCCTCCTCCTCTGCCTGTCGCTCCGCTACCCCGCCCCCTGCTGGAGGAGAGTGGCGTTCTCACGTTGTAGAAGGCCTCCTCGAACACGAGCAGAGGACCCGAGAAGCCCACGATGAGCAGAGGCTGAGCGGCGACCACGGCGAACACCACGCCCTGCAGCGCCGTGGCAATGATCAGCTCCGACACGCCCATCAGCCCATCTGTCTTCTCCCCTGAAAAGAGACACGCCCATCAGAGACACGCCCAACAGAGACACGCCCATCAGAGACGAGCCCTTCAGAGACGAGCCCATCAGAGACAAACCCATCATAGAGGCTACGCCCATCAGTGACCTGCCTTCAGAGACGACAACAGGACTTGGTCAGAGCGGGAATCGATCCTCTGACCTTCATCTCTAACCACTGAGCCACTGTCCATCAGAACAAAGACCACCTCATAGATACGAAGTTGGCATGGATCAGCACGTAGGAACAGGGACACGCTCAGTAGGGACCGGGTCCAGGTCCAGGGTGTATACATCTCTGATATCTCTGGACATAGCTAATCTGCTAGCCACCACGTTTCAGACAGGAAGTAGCATGGGCGCGATTCGGTTCCACAGCCCTTTAAAAATGGAACACGGGCCCATCAGAGACGAGCCCACTTCTACAACACATTCATACTAGGCTCTTTGGGGCTGCTGTCAGTGTCCATTCTGACATAAATGTTGGTTTTAACAGCTCCAGCTCTGCATGATCCATCTTTTTTATTGATTAAATCTAGATATGAACATAATAATAATAACAGACCAATGTGCCGTCTTTCCCTGAGGTCGCTCCCACTAGCATTAGCAACATGTTTGTTTGACGGTGTTGCTAAGCTCCCGCTCCGTGCTAAACCAGCAGTGCAGGCAGTTCACCACCCTCACCCCTAATTGGCTCTTTGGTTGCTATGATACTCGCGGTGGAATTCCAAATATGGAAATGTTCTCCAGATTAGCCGCTACAACTGCGTCATACACCCTCAGTCCACTTCTGTGGTTCGGGTGCAGGTCCAGACTCACCCAGCAGACCTCCAAAGGTGACGGCTGGTGACAGAGCAGCAAAGTAGATGAAGATGATGGCAGCAACACACTGGGCGTTGAGGGCGTCGGTCAGGTCAGAGGTGTACTGAGGGTACCTGCGTCTGACATCCTTCAGGAGCCCCCCGAACAGAGTCCCCGAGCGCCGCAGGGGGTCAAAGGGGGGGGCCGAGGGGGAGCAGGGCAGAGACAAGTCTGTGGACACACGGGTGGAGGGGGGGAGGGAGAGGAGAGTAGTTATGGTAAATGTGAAATATGATTTTTACACCAACACAGTTCACCATAGACTGTAGAAAGAAGTGGACTAAGGAAGTGTGTCATTACCCACAGCACAACAGGGCTCCCACAAGGGTCATTTCTGGGGCCCCTGTTCAGCATTTATATCAATGACCTCCCAGACGAGTGCAAAGATGTAGACATTATCGTGTAAGCAGATGATGCTGCCATCTACGCACATAGAAGGGATGCGCAGCAAGTGACCACCACATTATCTTCAGCTATGGACAAAAATTGGTAATTGGCTCCAATCTTCATGACTTAATAGAACAGCCGTATGTACAGTATTTTACCAAAACAGAATTAAAGACATGTCCACACATCTTTGTTAACGGAGTGTAATAAATATTGTAATAGAGACAAAGTACCTAGGGGTTCATTTGGACCAGATTTTATCTTTCAAAAAGCATACATATATATATACAAAGATTTAAAAAAAGCATGCAACTCAGATGATGCTAACATCTCTTCCCTGAGGCACATGAGGACCAGTAGAGGCTGCTTTCACATATTTCAATGCAATGATGATCCCACACATAACTTACTATGTGTCCTGCTGGTTTCAGGTCAATGAGAGCTGCTCAAACCTCTCAGATCCATCTATAATCAGGCAGTAAAGGCACTTGATAAAAAACCCTTTGTTATCACCACTGTAATATTCTAAGTAAATGCAAAATGTTCAGTTTCGACAATTGAATTTTGTATTCAAATTTGAGAAACTTATTCAAAATAATTAATAATGCAGCTCCACCTACATGGAAAAAAAATGTATTAATTAACCACTTCCCGTTCCGACGGCCCGCCTGCGTGCTGTCGCCTTTTCTTTACAACTTTACAGAAATGTACATTCACTTCTGCGTCACCCACACAAACAATCTACACATCAAATGAAAGCTACTTTCTGAACATGCAAAGCATTTTACCTGAAGTCACCACAGTGCTGTCAGGAAAGCCGTTTTTGCAGAAAAGCCAAAAATGTGGATTTGGACTTCACTTACCTTTGAGGCTCTGGTTCTGTCAAATATCAATATATTCCCACAATATCGGTCTCATTCTTTCCGTACGGGTCCAGAGAATATAACCCAGTCAAGAAATTATGTCCACAAAATAACTTAGATCCTCCATGTCCAATCTGCTGCAGGAAAGTGAAATCTGCTCCGTCATTTTTTTTTTGCATTTATTTTGTCAATTTCAGGCATAACAAACTTCAGACAGCGCCAACTTTGTTTCTCAGTGATAGACAAACACGTTAGCTTCTGATTGACACCAAGTTTGGCCAATAAGGTGGGGGTTGAGGGTCACTGGAGCCCCAGACAGCGAATCAGTGCTACAGGTGACTGAAAGTGTACGCCCCACTCTCCCCCGTGTAGAATCAACCAGTCACATCTCACACATTCAGTGACGTTTTCTCCTCACAGCCAATGAGCAGCTGAACACGAGGATGTATGACATGGTTTTTTTCTGTAAACAGACGGAGCAGGCCCAGTGCGTAACCAAAGTGAATGAATCACGGCTTTTCGTGCGTAAAGTGTGCGTAAAATTACGCACTGTGATTTTGCAACAGTTTTGCTTCTAAACACGACGAAACGGACAAAACAAAGGCAGTACGCGACCGCGGACACTGTGGATGTTTGTACAAGTTATACCAGAGGCATCTCGGACCCGGAGCGGTTCGGGGCAGATTCCACGGTGGACTCAGAAGTGGAGGAGCTTACTTTTTTGATGGACTGGATGCTGTTCTGGATCGGTGAGCCTGGTTTATTCTGCTATTTACATAATTGTAGATACAATATATCGTGTGTAATCCTTAGCATCACTTCTGTGCATAGTGCGCAAAATCCCTCCATAAAACGCCTGGATTTAGTAATAATAAAATGATTGTAAAAATCAAATTTTTTTTAGGTATTAACCTCAAATCTGAAATGTGAGAGGTCAACAATATTTTCAATAGAAATATAGTGTATTTTTGTCCCCAGCTACCTACTGCAGCTTTCTGCACCTTAATTTTAACAAAAAAAAATTTAGGCGAGAATGAGAAAAATCATTTTTTTTTTTTATGTGTGTTCCAAAGTGTATAAATACTTACCAGACAAACGTACAGTGCTTCTGACACCTGAGGGTAAAACTATAGGATGTTACCTTTACAAAGACCCCAAACTTGTGTAAATACTACTTATGGTTCAATAATAGTTAGCATTTTAATTTGGAGAGGTCAGAACAATGGCAGTTTCACTAAAATGATCCAGAATGGTAAGGGGTTAAACTTTGTTTCTAACAAACTACCTGATCCATTCAGTCTCTCTGAACCAAAATTGCATAGCTCCAAAAAGATCCTCGGTCTTTCCTCAGGCAGCCTTTTCTTTTCAAACCATCAGACAGTGGAATCAGCTCCAGACTGAAATTGTCTGTAGATTGTAATAATTTTACTAGAAATTTGAAAAAGTACTAATTTGGAGGTAGTTCCATATTTGGAAATCTGAGTGTGAGTATCATAGTGACCAGTGAGGTAGTGCCCTGATGGAGTTCCATCTTGCTGTGGTTCAAATTGTTCCTGAAACCCTCTATCAGGTCTCTACAGCGTCGGCCATTTTGTGACTAAGTTCTACCTCCGGCACCTTCACTTATGACTCAAACAGGAGTTTTAGAGCTTCAGACCAGGGCTAAAACAGATCTGAACCAGGTCTGAACCAGTTCTATACCTGTAGTAGATAAAAGTGAACTGAAAGCTGTTCCTGACCTTGTTCTTTGCTGTTGGATTCTCTGTGAGTTTTGGTGAAGTTTGGCTG
The DNA here is from genome assembly GCA_019594935.1 of Periophthalmus modestus. Lineage (NCBI taxonomy): Eukaryota > Metazoa > Chordata > Actinopteri > Gobiiformes > Gobiidae > Periophthalmus > Periophthalmus modestus. The sequence goes on along the minus strand of JAIEZT010000026.1, from coordinate 24,651,978 downwards.
AACCTCGTGCTCCAAAGTCTGGATCAGGGCCCTCAGGAGGTCCTCTGAGTCCTGAGCCCGGGACACGGCCTCTGCCAGGGTCTGCAACAGATTCAACAAGGATCTGAACCAGTTCAACAAGGGTTTGTAAAAGTGTCAACAAGAATCTGAACTGGTTTAAAGATGGGATATTTTACTTCTATTAGGTATTAACTGCTAACATATGACACATTTAGATCTCTTTTATCGTTACCTTTTATTGTTTTGAAAATGTTATATTTCCCAAAACCACGTATTAACATGTTGAATAAGTTTCACTTTTGTTTTTGAGTCTCCCCCTCCCTTTGCTCCCTGTACTAAGTCGTTCCCCCTTCAGAACACTATCAGCGTGCATCCAGCTAATGAAACTACTGCACATCACATCAGGTTTGTCAAGTTGCTGTGTACAGTTTTGTATAATGCTTTTGTATATTCATAGAGAATTGCTCTGGGTGGCGTTGACTTGTGGGCAGAGCCTTGAACAGGCTCATACTGCTAACTGTAAGGAGGATTCGTAAAGGTCCTGGGAGATATTGCTAAATACTCAAACATGCATGGATGACATCTAAAACCTCTTCAAGGATCACAAGGATCTGAACTGGTTTAATAAGAATCCTAACTGGCTCCTAACACATCTAGAGAAGGATCTGACCCAGTTTTGGAGGTACCTTGTCCATCAGGAGGGAGGCAAGCGCTCTTCCGGTCTTGAGGTGGTTCTGGTCCATGGTTGGTCCCAGACTCAGGACTAAGACCTGGACCGGGACCTGCAGAACCGCCTGGAACAAAACTGGCTCCTGGAGACGGACCAGCACCACTACCGGGCGGCGCAAGGGACTGACCGCACCTGGAACACAGAGATTTCAGCTCGGCCTCAGCACAGCAGGACTGTGTATGAGAGAATATGGGAAGTACCAGAGAGAACCAGAGCCGCCCGGTTCAGACCTGAGTCCACCAAACCCTGGTCCTGGTCACTGTGTTTCTGTTAAAAAAAAACAAAAACAAGTCTTTACAAATTAAATTAAAACCATGTTACTTTTCTGCAGCGAGTCCAGACCGAGCCCAGACCATGTCCAGATTGAGTCCTCACCTTTCCTCCTCGGTTTCCATTCATTTCACCCATGTCTTCATCACTGAAAACACAAAACAGCACTAAACCTGGGCTGAACCGGATCTAAAAAGCAAGACTAAATCAGGACTAAGCCAGGTCTAAACCAAGACTAAACCAAGTGCAAACCAGGACTAAACCACGATCTAAACCGGCGCTAAACCAGGACTAAACCAAGTGCAAACCAGGACTAAACCACGATCTAAACAGGCGCTAAACCAGGACTAAACTTGGTCTGGACCTGTGTGGCAGCAGTAGGGCACTCAGGACTTGGTGTCGGTCTTGGTCTCGGATCTGGTCTGAAGTCCCCAGTCGGTCCACCAGAGTCCCCATGAGTCCAGTCCAAGTCGTCGGACTGAGGTCCAGCAGCAGCAGACCTGTTCGAATGGGTTAGAGCCTCAGAGCCAATCAGGAAGCAAGAAAAATACAAACAAGACTACAAACATGAAGGGGTATTTTACTTCAATGAGGTATTAGCTGCTGAGACATTATTATATTATATTTAGATCACTATGTCACCTTTTACTGTCTTGAAAATGCTATATATTTACGGAGAATTGTCGTGTGGGAGAATGGTTGACGTAGACTTGTGGGCGGAGCCTTGTACAAGCTTGTACTGCTAACTAAACTAAAGTGGAACTAAAGCAGGATTAAACCAGGACTCACCTGCAGACAAGGTCCTGAGCAGGTCCTGGGTCTGGTCCTCGTTCAGAACTTGGCTCCACTGAGTCCGGCGTCTCCACTCCAAACCTTCATCATCATCATCATTGCACCTGTCCATTACACCAGGATGCCATGTTTACTTAAGTACTCTGGGATGGTAGAGCATCTGACACACGGGAGGACGTAAGAACATCTGACACACAGGAGGACAGGAGAACATCTGACACACAGGAGGACGGAGAACATCTGACACACAGGAGGACGGGAGAACATCTGACACACAGGAGGATGGAAGAACATCTGACACACAGGAGGACGGGAGAACATCTGACACACAGGAGGATGGAAGAACATCTGACACACAGGAGGACGGAGAACATCTGACACACAGGAGGATAGGCGGGCATCCGACTGACCTGTCAGAGCTGGCCCTGAGCTCCTTCAGCTCCACAAACATCTGAAAAACACAAGACAAATGCTTTATGAGAAGCGCCATTTTGGATCCTCTCTTTTGTTTAAAGCTGCACTGTGTCACTTTTCAGGTGGGAGGTCTACCGGAATGTGGTCTACCTGGAATATTACAAAGTATGGCATTTGGGGTTTTTTTTGTTTGTTTGTTTGTTTGTTTTTTGTAATAAAATCTATAATTGAAGAAATGTAAAATAGAAGAAAATTCCACACTGTGGAACATTCCAGGCAAAGTTATAACATCTCCATGAGACGAGCAGTTGGTGGAATTCAACTGATCCAAATCCAATAAAACTACAAAACATTAGAGCCACCAGGTGCCCACCAACCACAGTTTACCCAGGACTAAACCAGGACTAACCCAGGTCTAACCCAGGACTAACCCAGGTCTAAACCAGGACTAACCCAGGTCTAACCCAGGACTAACCCAGGTCTAAACCAGGACTAACCCAGGTCTAAACCAGGACTAAACCAGGACTAAACCAGGACTAACCCAGGTCTAACCCAGGACTAACCCAGGTCTAAACCAGGACTAACCCAGGACTAAACCAGGACTAACCCAGGTCTAAACCAGGACTAACCCAGGTCTAACCCAGGACTAACCCAGGACTAACCCAGGTCTAAACCAGGACTAACCCAGGTCTAAACCAGGACTAACCCAGGACTAACCCAGGACTAACCCAGGACTAACCCAGGACTAAACCAGGTCTAAACCAGGACTAACCCAGGACTAAACCAGGACTAACCCAGGTCTAAACCAGGACTAACCCAGGACTAACCCAGGACTAAACCAGGTCTAAACCAGGACTAACCCAGGACTAAACCAGGACTAACCGAGGTCTAAACCAGGACTAACCCTGGACTAAACCAGGTCTAAACCAGGACTAACCCAGGACTAAACCAGGTCTAAACCAGGACTAACCCAGGTCTAAACCAGGACTAACCCAGGTCTAAACCAGGACTAACCCAGGACTAAACCAGGACTAACCCAGGTCTAAACCAGGACTAACCCAGGTCTAAACCAGTATTAACCCTGGACTGAACCAAGTCTAAACAGGACCTGAACTAATAAAACATTCAGCTCTTACCTGAGCTTGAGGACTTGTCTGGTCCCACATCTTGATCAAAGTCCGGTCCTGATCTACTCCTGGTTTGATCTGAGTTCCCCTCTGACACCTGAGACCTGGATCAGACCTGGACTAAACCTGGATTACCACCACATCTCATCTTTCTCACTTTCTTTAATCACTTTCCCACAGAAACTTCAGCGCTGCTCCTCAGACTGTAGTCCTGGTCTGGGTTCCAAAGTCCGGACTTGATCTGGTCCTGGGTTTGGTTCTGGTTTTTATCCTGGTTTTGGTCCTGGTTCTGGTTCTGGTCCAGGTCTTTGGTTCTGAGACTGAGCGGAGAAAAGGGATGGGAGTATCACAATAATCATGATATTTACAATATTTGCAAAATGTGAGTCTGACTCCCAAAGTCTGGAGGAGCACAGTGGTAGGAGCGAAGTGTCAGGTGGGAACGGGACCAAACCAGGATTAAACTGGATTTAGACTGGGTTTAAACGGGATTACAGCAGCTTCTGTAAACTGTTTAAGTGAAACCCCAAAACTTCTTTCAGAGATCTGACCTGACCACAGGGAGAAAGTGCCTTGTGAGAGGCACAGCGGTTTACAACAGTTACAGCAGAGATCTGTGGTCTAAAGTGTGACTGAGGGTTTTTACTCTGTGATATTTGTGACTCTGACTCAGCTGAGCCTCAGTGTCTAATGTGAAACACTGAATCTAAAGGAAACGTTCTGCTTAAAGCCACAGTGTGTCACTTTTTAAACAGTGTGCTTGCATCTCCACAAACGCAACTCGTATTTGGGCCTCCTCCTGCTCGTTTCCATGGAAATGTTGTTCCTTTGGCTATAATATGATAATAATAAAGTATTAACCTGCCATCTCCAGAAAATGACATACCGTAGCTTTAAATAAAAGTGTAAAAACACTGACCTTATGAGAAATCATCTTTGAGTCAACTGTGATCAACTTTAGCCTCTTGTAAACCTCACACATTATTATGTGTCTGATATTAAATAAATGTCAATATGTAAACAGCGTGTTGTTGTGTCCTGTGTGTGTTTTTCAGACTCTAGATCGTGGTCTTACTCCCAGACAGGGAGACACCTAATCCTATTGATTACATTGTACTTGAAATATCCAAAAGGTAAATTCACAAATGTTGAACCTGATCATTTCTATTGGTGACAAGACCCAAGAACTCGCTGTATTACAGAAATCTACACTTGAACAAGTTCCTTTTAGCTGCATCTGTGTTACATACATACATATTATCTGCCTATAGAATGTGGTGACGTCATCTGAAACACAGCAGTAGTGTGTCCGATGTTACACATGTACATATACATATGTAAGTCATATTATAATGTCCTGTATCACAGACATGTAAATATGTCAATGAGGAGATAAAACACGTACCTGTGCAGGTGTGCTCCTGTCGGGGGCAGGTGTGCTCCTGTCGGGGGCAGGTGTACCACTGCCTCAGGTTCACTCTTTATATGAGCCCGGCCTTAAACCAGCCTAAACCAGCCCAACCCTGGTGTAGACCTGGTGTAGACCTGGTCCAGACCTGGTCCAGACCTGAGTCTGTGAGAACCCGTGGTTTGGGCCGGTCCTGAGTAAATATTGATGCTTCAAGTTTAATTTACACAAAACAGACCAAAGTGTCATTTCACGGATTTAAGAAAAACACAGGATTAGACACTTGTATTTATACTAAACATTTCAACAACCTAACCCCACTGTGAGAAGATTCAGATGCCCTCCCACCCTCCCCCTGTGTCAGATGCCCTCCCAACCTCCCCCTGTGTCAGATGCCCTCCCAACCTCCCCCTGTGTCAGATGCCCTCCCAACCTCCCCCTGTGTCAGATGCCCTCCCTCCTCCTGTGATCAGCTGTGATTGGTGGAGAGGGCCATATGATGCGGCCGTGAAACTTGACTCTCCTACATTTCCCATCAGCCCCTGCAGCTGTCCTTGTGTTGTGCCAGGCCGCGTGACCTCTGACCTTATATGGGCACGTTTCCCTGGAGACCGAGTGGGGGAGGGGCCAGCTCTAAAAACAGCCCAGGCTCAGCTGGTCCCGGTCCAGACTTGGTCCAGATCTGGTCCTGATCTGGTTCAGTCCTGGTTCAGTCCCAGGCTCTGGAGAATTACAGCCACATTTGGACTTTACTTTTTTCTGTGTCCTTCTCTGCTTCCTAGCTCCTTCCTTGCTGTCCTTTCCTTCCTTATCCTGACTCCTCCTTCAAATTCTTTTTTCAGATTTTTGTTTTGTTTTTGTAGACACCTTTCTGTCATTGGGTTCTGGTTTATTCTTGGGTTAGTCCTAGTTTAGTCCTAGTTTAGTCCTGGTTTAGACCTGGTTTAGTCCTACTTTAGTCCTGAGCCTTAGTTCTGGTTCAATCCTAGTTCAGTCCTGGCTCTGTCCTGGTGTAGCCTTGGTTTAGTCCTGGTTCAGTCCTGGTCTACTCCTGGTTTAGTCCTACTTTAGCCCTGATTTAGCCCTGGTCTAATCCTGGTCTAGTCCTAGTTCAGTCCTGGTCTAGTCCTGGTCAGGATGGACTCTCTGGAGAAGCAGTTAGTGTGTCCCATTTGTCTGGAGATGTTCCAGAAACCGGTGGTGATCTTGCCATGCCAACACAACCTGTGCCGCAAGTGTGCCAACGATGTATTCCAGGTGAGTGTCAGATACCCTCCCACGCCCCTGTGTCCCTGTGTGCCAGATGCCCTCCCATGATTCTGTACCTGTGTGTCAGATGCCCTCCCATGATCCTTTCCCTGTCTCTCAGATACTCATCCATCCTTCAGTATCCCTTTTGTCAGATGTCCTCCCATCCTCCTGTATGCCTGTGTGTCAGAATCTTAGGGCAGCCATCTTGTTTTATATCTGTGCTTTAAAGAAACAGTGTGTGTATTTTATATTCTGTAAACTTGACCTCTCTGTGTCCCGAGGTACAGTTGTGTAAATCAAATATAACTTTTGCTGATAACAACTGTAATTCTGATGTATTCTTAATTTCAAAAACATAGGACAAGTTATTTATGTTAAAATTTGGTGTTTTGGTTCAAGACAATTATCCAATCAGAAAGCAGAATGAGCCACACAAGTCTGGTTTAAACCTAAAAGGACTCTCTCTGATCTGAATGGTCACTACTTAAATCTCAACACCTGCAGCCAAACATGACCCAGTGCTAGTGCAGCCTCTGCAGCTCAGTGAGTGAATTCTGGAGGTTCTGATCTTTCACATGAGGCCTGTCCATAAACTGACAATGAGAAACTTTAGTAACTTTTTAAAACTGTAAGAGGCAGGATTCATACAATTCATTTAAAGCTGCACTATGCCACTTTTCTGGTGGCACGTCTCCTGCTTGTCTCCATGGAAATGTTTGCCTGGAATGTTCCAAAGTATGGTATTAAACTGATCTATTTCTGTAGCAGGCCAAGTTACAGATGAGATCTGTGGAGAGGCGACTTTGCTCACAGTATAAAAACACTGTAAATGAATAAATGCAGGCTCTAAGTCAAATACTGTGGAACCGTCCAGTCAAAGCATCAGCATCTCCATGGAGACAAACCCCGCATCAGAAAAGTGATACAGTGCAGCTTTTAATCCAGTGTCACCTCTGATTGGCTCTGTGTCCCCAGGCTTCTCTCTGATTGGCTCTCTGTTTCAGGTGTCTAACCTGCACCTGTCCACTGCTCTGAGGGGGTGTCCTCTGTCCCTCTCTGTGTTAAGATTGGCTCTGTGTCCTCATGCTTCACTCTGATTGGCTCCCTGTTTCAGGCGTCAAACCCATTATGGTCCACGCGTTCACTGGGGGCATGTCCTTTGTCCCTCTCTTTCCTCTGATTGGCTCTGTGCCCTCGTGATTCTCTCTGATTGGTCGTTTCTCCGCAGGCGTCTAACCCATACCTGTCGACGCGCTCGTCGGGGGGCGTGTCCTCGGGGGGGCGGTTCCGTTGTCCTTCGTGTCGTCATGAGGTCGTCCTGGACCGCCATGGTGTCTACGGCCTACAGCGCAACCTGCTGGTGGAGAACATCATCGACATGTACAAGCAGGGCAGCGCCAGGTCAGACCTCAACCAGGACTAAACCAGGATTGGACTGGGACAGAACTGATCTAAATGTGGCATGTAACTGTTATTTATCTCAAGTGGCGACATAACAACTTTGTGTAAATAAAAATCCAAACATTATGAGACTTTCTGGACGACTATGACCAGTAAATAGTCTTATTACATCAATGTCCAGCCGAGATATATTTGGAAGCTGATATCTGGATCCATATTCGATACTATCATCAGAGCAGTGCCTCCCTAGATATCTCACAGAGAGAAGGTTCAATCCCCTGCGAGATAACGTCACCCCAGACCTGGCTTTGTGAATCAGCAGTTGCGTTATATTTCTTAGATAGTTTCTGGATCCTTAACCCCCAACAAGAAAGACCAGGACCAGGCTCAAAGAAGTGAAACCGGAGATGTGTCAGAAATAATCCGGCCTAGTTCCAAAGATAGTTCCTGACCGCTTTGAGACCAGGTCTGAACCAGGTGTAAACCAGGTCTTGACTCGCTCTGACCCAGGACCCAGAGACTGTAAACATGTTTTGGTCTGGACTTTCGTCAGACTTGTTTCTCTGAGGTCATGAGGTTAGGATTTAAAAATGGACAAAAAAATAGTTTAACAAAATGAACAGTGGAACAGCTCTGTCTCATGTCTCTGGCCTCATGTCTCTTCTGTGCCCTGTCCCACATAGTCTCCACAGATTTTTTAAATTCATTTTTGTGCTGAAAAGACATAGAAGGCCTGTCACAATAATTATATTATATTTGGGGCTGTGTACTTTTTCTTTGCACCAGTGGATGATTTTTGTCATTTGTTTTCAGTCCCATAACATTTGAGCTGTAGAGGGTCAAATAGTTCCATTTGTTTAGAGCAGCTCATGATATAGTTTTTTTTTTATGATATAATGCCTTTGTAGAAAGACTTGCTGGGATGATCCTGCTTTAGGTTCATTTCTTCAGTGGTAGTAGTTTCAGTATTATCCTTTATCATGATATTTTTATGCAGCAATTTATCGTACTTCAAAAAAGTCCTCAGTAAAACCTGCAGATCCTCCTCAGCTCAAGGTTCTAATTAGGTCCTGGTCTCTGGTCTGGTTCTGGTCTAACCCCTGGTCTGGTCTTGTCTCTGTTTTTGTCTCCTCAGTAAACCCGCTGCAGACCCTCCTCAGCCCGAGGTTCTCATGTGTGAGGAGCATCCAGACGAGAAGATCAACATCTACTGCGTGTCCTGCAGCTCCCCCACCTGCTCCATGTGCAAAGTGTTTGGGGCCCACAAGAACTGTGAGGTGGCCCCTCTGCAAACGGTCTTCAGCGCACATAAGGTCAGATGCCCTCACAGACTCTCCCTGTGTCTCCCTCCCACAAAGTCAGATGCCCTCCCATATGCATGTACTCAAAATAGCGTATTGAGACAGAGAAGTGAATTGTGGTACTTTCAAACAAAATAAAGTCGTAATCAATTGCAGAGTTATGATTTATATAAACCTGTGACTGCTGCAGAAGGCTGAAGCTGCTGTGGTGAGGAGGACCTATGCACACGACTGTTCTGGTTTGAAGGACAGTGTAGACATGACACTCTAATGCACTGTGTTAATCTACAAAATCTAAACACTGACAACACACTTTAACACTGTGTCAAAGTCCAAGGATCAGGATTTGTATCGTATCATATGCAGCCCTACCTCCTACACAGTCAGATGTCCTCTGTGTGTCAGTGTGTCAGATGTCCTCTATGTGTCAGTGTGTCAGATGTCCTCTCTGATGCCTGTAATCCCTCTGTCGTCCTGCAGGCGGAGCTCACAGATTGTATTTCGTTGCTTGTCGGAAACAACGAGCGAACTCAGGCCATCATCAGTCACCTCGAAGAGACGTGCCGCGCCGTGGATGTGAGTGCACCTGTCTGCTCCTGTCATGGCCACTGCCCCGGTCAATGCTCCTGCCTCCTCCTGTCTTTGTCTGCTCCTACTCTCTCCCTCTGGTTCCTCTCTGTTTCTCCTCCTCTCACCTGCTTCCTCTGCTGCTCTGGTTAGAGTTCTCTCTCCTCTTCTTTCAGGAGAGCGGTCAGCATCAGAAGTGTCACGTGTGTGAGCTGTTTGATTGCCTCTTCTCCTCCTCCTCTTGTCCTCTTCTCCATTTGTCCTCCTCTAACCCTCTCTTACTGCTCCTCTGCATCTCCTCCTCTTTCAGGAGAGCAGTTGACCTCAGAAGTCTCACATGTGCAAACTTTTTGAATGTCTCTTCTCCTCTAACGTTCCCTTTCTCCTCTTCTCTCTCCTCCTCTTACCTCTCCTCCTCTAACCCCATCATTCTCCTCCTCCTGCCTTTCTTCCTCTGTCTCTCCTCTTCTTACCTCTTCTCCTCTAACCCTCTCTTTCTCCTCCTCTCCTCCTCTTTCAGGAGAGCGGTCAGCATCACAAATCTCAGGTGTAAAAACTGTTCGATCACCTCTTCTCCTCCTCCACTCCTCCTCTTCTCCTCTTGTCCTCTTTTGCTTTATTTGTCCTCCTCTAACCCTCTCTTACTCCTCCTCTGCGTCTTCTCCTCTTTCAGGAGAGCAGTTGGCCTCAGAAGTCTCACGTGTGCAAACTTTTCAATCGTCTCTCTTCTCCTGTAACCCTCCCTTTTTCCTCCTGTCTCTCTTCCTCTTACCTCTCCTCCTCTAACCCCATCTTTCTTCTCCTCTTCTCCTCTTTCAGGAGAGCGGTCGGCGTCAGAAGTCTCACGTGTGCGAGCTCTTCGATCGCCTCTTCTCGCTGTTGGAGCAGAGGAAGCTGAGCCTGACGCAGAGGATCACGGTGGAGCAGGAGGAGAAACTGGATTACATCAGGAGCCTGAGGAGCAGGTACACAGAGCACCTCGAGAAGAGCTCGGGGACACTCCAGGGGGCGCTGCAGGCCCTGGAGCAGGCCGACCACGCCCTCTTCCTACAGGTAACAACTACTACTACTACTACAATACTAACCTTTATTAACTGTTTAAATACTGAATGATCACAGACACAGAGCAAGTATTAATCAGTGCCAGACTTTATATTCAAGAGTCAATTTGACCAATGTCAAACATGAGGTTGGTTCAAAGTACGCTCACTAACGCTCCTCAGTGTGATAAACGGGGCCAGATCCCACAATGCCTCTGTTTCTGTGACACTATGACAGCTCCGTGCGACTCTGAGGCTCAGGTCTTAATCTGTTTGTATTTTTTGTTTTTGCAGGAGGCCAAACCGCTGCTGCAGAAGTGAGTCTGATCACAACCAGTGAATGTTCATTAATGGTCATAAACAAAAGGGGAAAAATGTTTAAAATGAGTAAAATAATGAGAATACAATGTGTAGTGTGTAATTAATGTGTAGTTAGTGTGTAGTTAGTGTGTAGTTAGTGTTTAGTTTGTGTGTAGGTAGTGTTTACTGTGTAGTTTGTGTTATTGATCCAAAATCGTCTGGATCCTTTCCAAAAACTAAAATAATTGTAATTAAAAAAACTAACTCTTTATAAGATGCCAAATCCATCCTTTGTGCACAAAACTCTCACTCCTGCTCTGCTTCTGTTCTGATTCTTGTGTTGGTTCAGTGCTGATCAGTATAAAAAATACCTACAAATGAGAAAGAAAGAAGATTTGGTTCTGGTTTGGGTTTTGGTTGGTTAAAAATTAGATTCTGTTCCAACCATTCACTGTTCACAAACATCACATCGCTGGTTAGCTCGCACTTAGCATGTTATTAGTGCGTAGTTAGCGTGTAGTTAGCGTGTAGTTAGCGTGTACATCTGTGAGACTTTGGCATAAGTGTGTTTGACAAGTTTCTTCTTGTGTGGAGGATCTCTGAGGGAACAAACACGTCTCATCTGGACAAACTGCAGCGCGGATACGAAAACATGGACCACTTCACCGCCAACTTTGAGCGCCAGAAGAGGGCGCTTTCCAACATCACCTTCAACAGATGTGAGACCCCTGTCCCCGCCCACGTGCACCTGTTCCCACCCACATGCACGTATCCCCGCCCACATGCTCCTGTCCCCGCCCACACCCTGCTCACACACACTTTTATGACTTAAGAGTTACATTTGGGCTAAAATTTAAAGCTGTAACTTTTCAGCTGGAGGGTTCACTTCCTGCTTGGAGATGTTGTTATTATATTATTGCCTTTAATGTTCCAGAGTATGTCTTTTATCTTACTTATCTTGCATTTATTTAATACATGTTTTTATTGCTCTAAAACCTTTCTGTGAGGCGGCTTTACATTTACATACACTCCTCTCTCTGTTTCAGATGATGAAGACAGCGAAGAAGAGGACGAGGAGGCGGAGCTCAGGGCCACAACAGGAAGTCGATCCGAGACACTTCCTGTGGCAGCAGCTGGCCCCTCCCCCCCAACGCCGGCCCCTCCCACTGCATCTCCTATGCCCCCCGCCCGGTCCCCTCCCCCCGCTCCTCCCACTGCGTCTCCTCACCCTCCTCTAGCTCCTCCTATGTCTCCCTCACTACCTCCTTCCATGTCTCCTTCCTTGCCTCCTCCGCTGCTTCCTGCCGTTCCTCCTGTCTCCTTCCCTCCTTTACCGTCACAGAGAGCCGCAGAGGCCGCAACCACTCCAACACGGAGCCACGCCCCGTCCACTGCCCCCGCCGCCTCAGGCCCCACCCCCTCGGTAAGACGCTCACAGCACATGTTAAAACACTCTGCCCTCACAGCGAGAGGATCCTGGGCTAAGGACTAAGGACTAAACCAGGACTAAACCAGGACCGAACCAGGACTAAACCAGGACTAAACCAAAACTAACCTGAAGCCCAGGACAGAGGGACAGGACTAAACTGACCATGTCAGGGCTCCAAGTGAACCGTGCCAATAGAAATATGGCTGAAACAGGGCCAGACAGGTGCAGACAGGTGCAGACAGGGGCAGACAGGAGCAGACAGGTACAGACAGGTACAGACAGGGGCAGACAGGTGAAATAATTGTCACTGTTTAGATGAAACTCATGGTGGTGCTGTTTCCTTCAGGAGCAGAGTGACTCCGACGAGCCTCGACACGTCTTCAGCTTCAGCTGGCTCAACAAGGAGTGACATAATCAATGACTTCATCAGACAATGACAAGAAGATGGCAATACAAGACGACATCTCTTCTTTTCTTAAATTCTTTGCATTTTGTCCTGGGACGGGGCTTAGTGTTACATGTCACTCAAAACTAACTAACTGCTGTTAGTCTGCTCATAATGAGCACATGTACTTACAACAAATGTTCAGAAACATTGACAGTATTATGTGATCCATTTAATACAGTTAATTAATATCTTTATTTATTTACTCATAATTTTCTTTTGTCTGAAATTTGGAGGTCGGTTTTGCCAAAACCCGGTTAGCAAACCTGTCCCAAAACTTAAACTTACCTGTTTCTAACTCTAACCCTGCTCCTAACCCTAACCTTAACCTGAGTGTCGAAAATATATTGTCAAAAATCAACATTTGCAGCAAAACCACTAACACAAGCCGTCTGTTGTTTGGCATGACTGTGTTTGGGGAGGGGGGGGTGAATGGTGCCGCCGATACATCAGCAGAAAGTCAAAGTAAAGCTGGATGTGTTTTTGGTACAATTTTAGTTCTAAAAAGGAGCTTTGCCTTGTCAAAAATACAGTACGGGTGAATAGGACAACACTGTTTAATGGTCCTGAGTTCTTAGGGAGTCCCTCTTCTTTTCATGAGTGACTTTGTAAAACTGTGATTCCTCAGTTTGAGTCAGAGCCGAGTTTACATCATTTTTTTTTTTTCTGCACATGATCACAAGCTTCTGCTGTCACCATGGCAACACAAACTAGACCATATCAGACTTTCTTTACTTAACCCTCACACTGAACTGTTTGTGGAGTCATGTTAATCTTAACATGACCAACCCTGATCCGGTAATGACTCAAACTTGGGGATGAGTGTCTGTAAATCAATGTGAGTTTGTGCCGAATAAAAGCTTTTGTTTTTTAATACGATTATTTTTATGAGACAGAAACATGTTTATGAAGACTTCATTTACATAAAATACTTTTATACATTTATCCTCATCACAGAAAGCTGCTCATCATCGGTGCTCACTGAGCTGCAGGTCCACGGTCCACACTCTGGGAAACGCTGTTGTATTACATATTGACCAATGAAACTGTGAGAAGCACCTCTTCACCGTTGCCATGGTAATGGACCTAAGTAGAAAATGTTTAGCTGTGCGCTAGAGGAAGGTGCATCCTGGTGTGTCCCAGCCCCATCACTTAAATCCCATTGTAAGATTTAAGGATGTACACAGCTGAAACTTTGAATTAGACTTTTCTTAAAAGATCTACAAAGTTTGTGCAAGAACAGAACAATTGACAATCTGAGGAAAGAAAGAAGACTTTGACTGAAGTACATAAAGGTGCCATGACCATGATACAAATAAAAGACACAGCTGTTTTAAACAATCTCAGCAAATGACTTTCTCCACAGAAACAAGAGGATCCATGTAAACTCTCGGCGCTGTGAACACTGTCAGTGTTGTTTGTGTATTGATCTATAAATATCATGTGGATATTGTCACTTGTGAAAAACTTGGTTCATAATGCTCACAATAATGCACACGCACAAGTATGTTCATAATGTACATACATGCTCATAATGTACATGTATGGTCATAATGTACATACATGTACATAATCCACATGTTTATAATCCACATACATGCTCATAATGCACATGTATGTTCATAATGTACATGCATGTTCATAATGTACATGTATGTTCATAATGTACATGTATGTTCAGACGTCCAAACCACGGGACCCCTGGACCACGCAGTGACTAGCATCTCTGCTCTCCCCGGTTTTATGTGCCGACCTCACACACTGGCTTAATCACTTCAGACTCTACACATACTGTAACCTTAAATAACTCTGGGGCAGTTTATCTAATCTTTAATCTTTAGACCTCACTCAAGAAGCACACTCATTTGCATATTTCATATTCAAATGTCTGTTTAACTTGGTCAATGAATATTCATAAACCACAATTTGCTTTGCTGAATAGTGATGTTATTTCCAGATATGGGTCAGTGATGTGGTACAAAAATGTACGAAGCTTCAGAGCACTGTTTCATTAATTATTCATTTTTAATTTAATTAAATAGCAGATTATACTGGATTAGTAATATTTTGAGAGTTTTAATTTAAAACTCAACTTAATCAAATTCTTTATATTTAAATTTAATTACCATTTTATCTCTACAACACAAACAAACCAGGATCTCATCTTTGAACATTATTCTGTAGAAACACGTCTGGACTGGGACCAGGACAAAGACCAGGACCAGGACCAGGTTTGTGGCACATTAGCTACAACAAGGTTTAGTCCTAGATCAGTTTCAGTAGCTCTTATCTTTATTTAATAAGAAGGTGGTTCTCAGAAGGGCTCAGAACACAGTAAAAACAAAGTGTGGAGGTTGTGGGTTAGACTCTTGATCTCTCTGGGATGTGCATGTTCTTCCTGTGTTACTGTAGCAGAGTGGTTATCCTGTCTCCTCCTGTCAGTGAGGAGGTTGTGGGTTAGGCTCAGGGCCCGCTCTGGCTTTCAGGGGGCCCTAAGCTGAACTTGTCTCTGGGGCCCCCGACAGCAGATGCCTCCTGACTCAGGTGTTGGTGATTCACATTTAACAACATTTTGACTGCTCTCATCGCCTTGACCAGTTGTATTTGTGTTTATCTGGCCAACATCAGACTGAAAACATCCAGAATGTCACAACTACCACAGACACAAGCCCTGTGTCCAATAAGACTTGATATATTATGTTATTTTCAATATAAATGTATGGGCTCTTGGGGGCCCTCTGGTGGCCTCGAGGCCCTAAGCAGCTGCTTAGTCTTATAGACTGGGCCAGACCTGATTAGACTACTGGTCTCTCTGAGTGTCTTGCCATTGGAGGTTGTAGGTTAGACTCCGGAGTCATGTGGGCAGCTCCAGTTTCAGCTAAAATTACAGAGCGAGTATGATTGGTCACTGCTCCCTGCTTTGGCGCTAAATATAGACCCAAGCCACATCAGAGACCGGACCAGAGACCAGATCCAGAGACCAGAGACCTGAGACAAGGGACCAGACTACAGACCAGAGACCAGGGACCAGACTAGAGACCAGAGACCAGGGACCTGACTAGAGAACAGAGACTAGACCAGACCTGAAGGACCCAGTAAAAGGAGCAGGACCAAAGTAAGACTTGATGTTGTATGTGTGTCTGATTCATTCTAGTCCTGTTCCAGAGCGCTGTTCCTCAAACCCTCTGCCTCCTGCCCCAGTTTTGTGTTTCCTCCTGGTTTACATCCGGTTTAGACCTGGTCAGTTCTGGTTTAGTCCTGGCTTAGTCTCTCCTTCCTGTCCCAGTTTTGTCATTTGGTCTCACAGTGAAATAGTGGTTTGTGGTGAAAAGTCCTTTTGTGCTGAAGCCAGGACTCTGCTTTTAGATCTGATGTAGTCCTGGTTCAGTCCTGGGTTAGTCCTGATTTAGTCCCAGTTTAGTCCTGGTTTAGACGTGGTTTAGACCTGGTTTAGTCCTGGTTCAGTCCTGGTTTAAATCTGGTGTAGACCTGGTTAAGTGCTGGTTTAGGACTGCTTTAATCCTGTAGCAAAAGGCAAAATTTAAATCTTTCAACTGGACAAATCATCATGATTTCGTCAGGAGCTGACAGATTTAAACTTCGTCTTTTGCTATGGATCAGACCTGGACGACTGAGGGTTTACGCTGGTTTAAGCCTGGTTCAGTCCTGGTTTTAGTCCTGATTTAGACCTGGTTTAATACTAGTTTTAGTCCTGATTTAGACCTGGTTTAATACTAGTTTTAGTCCTGGTTTAGTACTGGTTCGGCTGGTCCAATCTTGGTTCAGTCCTGCTTTAGACCTGGTGCAGATCTGGTTTTAGTCCAGATTTCAGTCCCAATTTCAGTCCCGATTTAGTCCCACTTTTAGTTCCGGTTTAGTCATGGTTTAGTGCTGGTTTTAGTTGTGATTTTAGTCTTGGTTTAAACCTGGTTTAAGCCTGGTTCAGTCCTGGTTTTAGTCCTGCTTTAGTCCTGGTTCAGTCCTGATTTAGACCTTGTGTAGATCTGTTTTTTGTTCCGATTTCAGTTCCGGTTAAGTCCTGGTTTAGTCCTGCTTTTAGTCCTGGTTTTAGACCTGGTTTAGTCCCAGTTTAGTCACAGTTTTAGTACTGGTTTAGTCCTGGTTTTAATCCTGATTTTGGTCGGTTTTAGATGTGATTTTAGACCTGGTTTAGTCTATTTTTTTGTCCTGGTTTTAGTCTGGGTTTTAGTCCTGGTCTGGTCTATGGGTTAAAGGTTTATAATAATATGTGGCTACTGCGACAGCTCATGTTTATTGCTTATTTTGAACCATTCACGGTTATATTCACATCACTCAGCGAAAAACAGTTGAGCTTTTTACATCAAACAGACCAGTGTAGTACTGTGTGTGTACAGCAGATGGAGCTGTGTCTGGCCTCTCTCTGACCTTTATATGGCGCTGTCAAGCCTCTCTTTGACCTCTCTCTGACCTTTATATGGCGCTGTCAAGCCTCTCTCTGACCTCTCTTTGACCTCTCTCTGGCCTTTATATGGAGCTGTCAAGCCTCTCTCTGACCTCTCTTTGACCTCTCTCTGACCTTTAGATGGTGCTGTCTGGCCTGTCTTTGACGTTTACATGGTGCTGACCTCTGACCTCTCTCTGACCTTTAAATGGAGTTAACCTCTGACCTCTCTCGGGCCTTTACATAGCACTGACCTCTGACCTCTCTCTGACCTTTAGATGGAGTTAACCTCTGACCTCTCTCAGGCCTTTACATAGCGCTGACCTCTGACCTCTCTCTGACCTTTAGATGGCGCTCTCAGAGATCACGCCCTCGCTATTCCTCAGCGGGTCGGACGGTGCTCAGAATGGGCCTCTGGTGTCACGGAAGGGCATCACCCTCATTGTGAACGCGACTCTGGCTCACCCCTCTCTCCCCCTGCCAGGCGTGGAGGTTCTGCGTGTGCCTGTGTCCGACCTGCCGTCGGCGCCACTGCACCAGCACTTCGACCGAGTGGCCGAGCGTATCCATGGCAACAGCGGGAAGACGCTGGTGCATTGCGCGGCCGGGATGAGCCGCTCACCAGCACTTGTCATGGCATATCTCATGAGGTTTAGGGGCGTGTCCCTCCAACAGGCCCACGCCCTCGTCAGAGAGCGCCGGCCGCACATCCGCCTCAATCGCGGCTTCTGGCAGCAGCTCCTGACCTATGAGAGGAGGCTGTACGGGAGCAACAGTGTCCGACTGGCCGAGGACATTGATGAGGGCGGCGTGTCAACGACCACACAGAGTCTGGGACAGCTCCGCCCACAACAGCTCCGCCCACAGCCCGGGCACAGCCCTGCCATGGCAACTAGAGGTCATCAGCTCCTCTCCCTTAGGTCCCCACTGACCTCTGACCTCAGACCCTCTCTGACCTCTACTCTTTCCTCCCTCAGACCATCCCCCTCCCCCCTCCTCTCTCGCAGGGGGTCTCTAAGCTCCGCCCCTCTCTCTCCACGGCTTAGGGGGGCGGACCTTGTCTCTCACAGGACAAGGTCCCTGGGGCAGGTCCCTCCCTCTCCACCGCCGAGACGCAGAAAGTGACAGACCCCGCCCCCCATTTGTTATAACTGAAGCAACAGAGAGTAACTGTGCCACTGAAGAACAGAGCTTTAGTTGTATTTATTGAAATTTAAAAAAGTATTTGATATGATCAATCACAATATGCTTCTTCGAAAACTTAATAGATATGGAATCAGAGGTGTGGTACTAAAATGGATAAAAGCTATTTATCTGGAGCGCAGCAGTATGTGAAGTTTGGTGATGTTTGTGGGGTTCCTCAAGGGTCTGTATTAGGACCAAAAGTATTCATTTTGTTATACATGATATATGTAAAGTATCAAAGTCAATGAGCATGGTAGCTTTGCAACTACAGACAGGAGCTGAGATTGAAAAGCTTCATGAAAATACCTTTGTAGGTGTTATAATTGATTGATTAATTGGAAACCACATATACCACAAAAACACATACAAGGCAAGATATCCAGAAACATCTCTGTTCTACATAAAACAATGGATATGAATCATTCCATATGCTATACTGTTCATTAATCTGACCCTGTGTTGGTATTGTATGGAGATATACAACACTTCAACCACATACCCCCGAAAAAGGGCCATACGACACGCACACGGGGGATACAGGGAGCACACATCCTTTGTTCATTCAGTCAAAGCTACTGAAATGTACAGCTATAGTGAAAAGTTTTAACTGCTTAAATTATGTACAGAGCAAGCAATACACAAAAAGTCTCTTTAGAGGGCAGCCCAACTTTAAAATCAGACTCGCAAGTAGGAAAAGATTTTGCATTTCCTCAAGTGGTGTGAGATTATGGAACAATATAAGCGAGGAAAGGAAATATTCTAAAACCTAAAGCAGTTCAGTATAAAAGGCAACTTTTCAAAAGCTACAGGGATGAAATGGGAGAGTGTACTGAGATTATTGTAGTTTATTGTCCACAGAAGTCACTTATTTAGTGCAAATACACAGCAGGGAGCAACAAATTTAAACTCTGTAAGTTTATGTAAAGTCATAGGGTGGGATTAAAGAAGTTGTTAAAAGTTCTTTCCACTCATTCTTTAACGTAACATGATTAATATTATAATAGTTCATGTATGTATGTTTTTTTTTTTTCTTTTGTCTGATGATCAAATGACAAAAAAAAAAAAAAAAAAAAAAAGTGTTATCTCTTTCTGTAAATCAACCAAACTCTGGACTTTGTGTAAATGTGACCTTTTAATTACAATAATAAACTTTTTTTTTTTTTTTATCTGTTGAATCAGTGTTTAAAATGTTAGACCTAGATCATCGTCCAGGAGGGTCCAGATACAGCTCGTAAATAAACTTTTACTGATAATTTTACCTCAGACTTCACCAGCTCCTCCTTCTACGTATTTCATCTCTGAGGTCAAAGGGCAAAGTTCAGACGATACTTTTCAAGAGACAGTAGTCTTCTGCACAAGACCAAATATAATATAACACACTTATCTCTGAGTCTGACCATAGACTTTTGTGACATATGAGGCCTGCACACGCACTTCTCTCTGGGTAATTCTGAAAGTCCAGGTGCCTCGCTCCATTCTGTGTGTGGCAGGGCATCCAGGTTCATGTCCTCCACGTACATGTGTCCTGCGTTTGGTTAGCATTTTTGCAGCAAGGATACATAAGTGCATATGATAAGGAAAATTTACCCATAACGTATTTGGTCTTTTTGAAGAAAAGGAAGAAAAGAAAGAAAAGAAAAAGAAGTTTGCTGGCAGTGAGCTGTGATGTCATGAGGAGAAGAAGTTTAATGTCATGATGAGAGGAGGTTTAATGTCATGAATAGAGGAGGTTTAATTGTATGACTTCATATAGGTAAATGGATCCAAACAAATAATCATCAAATCAATTGTTTTGTGAGTCAAGACTCTCCTTTTGTTTGTTTGCTGTTGTTTTGTTTGTTTGCTGTTATTTTGTTTGTTTGCTGTTGTTTTGTTTGTTTGCTGTTATTTTGTTTGTTTGCTGTTATTTTGTTTGTTTGCTGTTGTTTTGTTTGTTTGCTGTTATTTTGTTTGTTTGCTGTTGTTTTGTTTGTTTGCTGTTATTTTGTTTGTTTGCTGTTGTTTTGTTTGTTTGCTGTTGTTTTGTTTGTTTGCTGTTGCTCTCTGACACAGGGGGCGCTGTGGACTTAAAACACATTAAACTCGTGTAAAAGTTTGAGCCTCGTCAGAATAAGACTCACTTCCGTAGCCACATTAGCTCCGTTAGCTCCGCGGAGATGGCGGATCTGAACCGGCAGCTGCAGGAGTATCTGGCGCAGTCCAAGTCCGGGAAAAGTGCGAGTCCGTCCGGCTCGAGCACCGCGCTGGACATCGGGGATGAGGAGCCGCTCACCGGGAGCTGGTTCGGCCGCTGGTCCAGTCCATTTCAGCGGCGAGAGTCTCCGAGCTCCGGGAGCGGCGGCTCTTGGCCGTGGTCCACGGATCCGGACCCGTGTTTACCGGGACTGAGCCGGAAGCAGCGGCTCGTGGCCTTCGGGGTGTGCGCCGCCTTCTCCGCGCTGTGTTTCGGCCTGTCCGCGCTGTACGCGCCGCTGCTGCTGCTCTACGCGCGGAAGTTCGCTCTTCTGTGGTCTCTCGGGTCTCTGTTCGCCATCGCGGCCGTGGCGATGCTCCGCGGGCCCAGTAAACTCCTCTCCGGACTCCCCACGTCTCCCGCGGCCGCCGCTTACCTGTGCGCGCTGTGCGGCACGCTGTACGCGGCGCTGAGCCTCCAGAGCACCGTGCTGACCGCGCTGGGCGCCACGGTGCAGGTCGCGGTGATCCTGGGCGCGGTGGTGTCGCTGCTGCCCGGTGGAACCGCGGGTATGCGCTTCATGGGCGGTTTGGCCGCGTCCGCCATCAAGCGAACCGTGAGCGGCAAGACCATGCCCATCTGACCCGGGACAGAGCCCCGGGACGGAGCCCCGGGACGAGTTGAGAGCTGGCCCCGGTACAGCACACGGACAGAGGATGAACACAGCGGAGGAGCAGCGGGGCTTTGACTGTGAAAGACCCAGACCACAGCCACTTTAAATGTTTTGTAAATGGGACTCTACGGACTCTGACTCTAGCGCCACCATGCGGCAGTTTGCACATTCCAGGAGCTATTTTACTTAATGATTTTTGTAAATGATTAAAACTTTTTCTCAGAGCTGTCTCTTTTCTTTTCTGAGCCACGTGACAAACACAGAGCTGTTTGTGTTGTAACTTTTGGATTCATGTCTCTGAAACAGCACAGTTGATCTGGGAAAAAAACATTTGACTGTGATTTTACTGACAACCTTTGAAATTAGATTAGTTATCAGATGGGATTTAGTTCAAAGTTCACATTTTAAGTGTGTACAGGAGAATTGACAAAAACATGAACTAAACTGAAGTTTTGATGCAGAATAAAACTTTGTGGAGGAAATTATGGTACTTAAACCTTTTGCTAATTGGGTCTATTCAGATTGCTTTTGATTAGTGATAAATGTTACAGCCCTAATACCGTCTGCTCCTCTCCTCACACTTCAGGATCAGACATACTTCCACAGATGACTCCACATTCAGAGAAAACCACACGCTCAACAGCTCTTTTTTATTTATTTATTTATGAAAAAGTCAAGCAGAAAACCATCCTGTCACACTCCAACCTGGGGCACACACACGGAGGACACAGCCCAGGACAAGCGCCCCCTCTGGGTCTCACAATGAGACTTTGAAGGACGACGAGGAGACGGTATCGGCGACAAAGACATGACTAGGCCTGTCACGATAACCACTGACTATATAAAGAAATGGACTCTGACGTCACCCACAGGCTAGAGCAGGTATAGGGGCCATTTTGGAGCCAAGTTCCTTATTTGGAATTCTGACACGAGTATCATAGCAACCAAAGAGCCAATCTGGAGGAAACTTGTTGAAGGTAACGCCCCTTCCCATCCTCACCACACCAAAGACCGAAATTATCAGTCTGACAGCACGGACATTATCATAAACAATATGGTTGAGCTGCAGTAAATAAACAGCAGAATGCAACACTTCAGTGAGTCGCATCTTAAACATTCAAATATGCAGCTCAGATCTCATCACAGTGCAGAAAATATCTAAAACTTAAGAAAAAGATAGATACTGACGCCAAAAATCTTGTTCCTTCTCGTACTGTGATTATCCTGACAGGTCAAGACATGAGCTGACCTTTGACCCCAAAGCACAGCTGACCCATCCAACCTTTGAACACTGAGGTTTTAGATTATGGAAATAAAAGAGTAGAAACGTCACTGCTGGACTGTACCCTCACACCTGCAGTGACACGTCTCCTGCTCCCCTTCTCTGTGTGGAGCAGGCAGAGAGCAGAGGAGGGCACAAGAGAAGTGGAGAGGAGGAGAGCGGACAGGAGGAGAGAGGATAAGAACAGAGGAGTGAGAGGAGGAGAACGGAGGTGAGGGGGAGTTACCAGGCGGTAGGAGCTGGACTTTGTGTAACCCTTTGTTGCAGAAAGACACACCAGGTCTCTAAGTGAAATATCAAAGTGTGCCGATCTCAGAGCTGATTGGCCGGTTGTGCTGGATGCTGATTGGCCATTGGTGCTGAGCCTCATTGTGATTGGCCGTTGGTGCTACGCTGGATGCTGATTGGTCAGTTTTGGAGCGAGGAGTCTTGATTGACACATTTATTTTACACAAAACTCAGAAGTCACTTTACAAACAATTGGATTTTTATCAGTCTCTGTTCAGTCCTCGGCCCCAGTCCCCGGGGCCCGGGACACTACCGGCCCCTGCCTCTGGGGGGCCCTCTCATGGGGGGTCCTCCTCTGGAGCGGGGCCCCCAGCCTCGTCCTCGTCCTGGAGGAGGCCCAAAACCTCCATCATCTCGCGGTCGACCTGCAGGGGCAGAGAAGAGTCAGTCAGTCTGTGTTTGTTCCCGAGTGGCCCATCGTAGTGACTGTGGGCCGCAGTGTAAACGTTTACAGTGGACCCTAAGGAATTTCAGACTGGTTTGTGCCGTCATAATATACTGCCTAACTATGATAATCTCCTGCTCCTTGGCTGTTACTGCTTTAACTGTGGTGTTTTACAGTTTCAGCAAAGTGGCGATAGCTTGTGTGTAGTATTAAACGCAGTTAATAACACGTCTTATGTCCCAAATGCATCAAAACAATTGTTTTAGAGACGGCCCTCCTCCTGGTGGAGGAGAATTACATGAGACGGCGCTGAGACAGAGGAGAGATGAAGCGGATATTAGCGCTACTTTGTATTGCTTTGCTTAGTGAATAAAGCTAATGCGCCAACTACAGCCACTTGTCGTAGTTAATGTGCCTGTGTCCCATTTATTGTAAATGGGCAATTAATTTAATTACAATTTGTATATAAGCACCACCACACCAAGCCTCAGGGGCAACGCGACCGAGACATTGTTCTGCTGATCGCTGTGCCAGTGTCTATAAACTAAAGCTTAAATAAATGAAATATATGTATTAACATGTGAAGTGTGTATCCATACTTAAATTAGCAGGGCTTTCTTGGAACAAAATATAGGTCTGAATTTTGAATTGATTCATGGAAACATGACCAAAAGCTGTAAACTCAAGAGGCTCATCCCTGCATCTAATCAAATTAACAAAAGCTTAGTTAAAAACTAGGGACCCATTACCCGGGGCCAAATGTACTCGCCGATACCTGGTTTATATGTTTGTAAATCTGATTGTGACGACATCAGTGCCTCAATAGGCATGAACCTCACTGCACGTCACTGGTGTACATATATGTGGGAGTACAACTCTAGTCTCACCTCCGTCGGGGCCCTCCATGGGATCAGTCCCAGGGCCATCCTGCCAGGGCCTCTTCCTTGGGGGCAGAGAGGCCATGTCCATACCCTGCAGTGACCCAGAGCGGCCACCAGGGGAGTCCATCATGGGCCCCTGGAAGCCCTCATGCCCTGAACACACACACAGATTTAGACTCGGTTCAGTCTCAGTCCTGGTCTCTGGTGTTTGGTCTGGTGTCTGGATTCTGACCTGCTCCTCTGTTGAGTCCTCCTCCTCGTCCTCGTCCTCTTCCGTTGTCCCAGCCTCGGTTCATGTCGTCGGAGCCATCGTCTGGAGCCCCAAAGTCATCCTGGTAACCACCTCCTCCTCCTCCTCCTCCTCTGCCCCCGCGAGGCCCTCCCCGGAACCTGCAACACCACAGAGGAATTAAACCAGGATTTAAAATGAATTAAACTAAAACCGGGTCTAAACCGGGTGTAAACCAGATCTGATCCAGGACTGAAGAGGGACTAAACCAAGACTAAACCAGGTCTAAAGAGAGAGACGGTGATTGTTGTGTTCCCATTTAAACTTGAATATATTTCAAATTTATGAAATAGAAATAACACCACTTCACTGAAAATATTATATAGATTATTTTTTACATTTCCTGGAGGCTTCAGGGGAAAAAGTAGAAAACCGTTCTGGCAAAAATATGACAGTTAAACTTGTGGTTACCATGGTAACATTCACCGCTGGAACCTCAGAAAAGTCTATCACACCAAAATATAAAGCTTACATATGGAACTTTTCAAAAATCACTGACAGCTTTTCCCACCAGAGCGATACCCAAATGTTGTCTGGCCCATGGACTGTTTCCTCTATTGGTAAACCTTATTTTAAGATTTTAAATAAAAATGTTCTAGATAAATACTACCATATTTTCCGGACTACAAGCCGCTACTTTTTTCTACACTTTAACCGCTGCGGCTTATAAATTTTTTTTTTCCCGTGGCGCCAAAAACATTTTGCCCAGCAACAGTCGACCAATAAAACTGATGAGTAGTTCACAGGTCCAATGAAACTGTATGATCAATGTAGCGCACTCTCACAACTATTGTACTGTATTGTATTGTGCGGCTGCAGGTGTATTTCTCAGTTCCTCTTCGTCCTGGCGCCGCTATAATGTCTCCTAATGTTCTTTTTCCTGCAGTCACTGATCCACAAACTAAAGCAGACTCCATCCTCAGGTTACAGCCCTTTTTGCTCCTTGTTAAAACTTATTCTGCTGTCGTCCTTATGTTATTTTCCTCCTCCTTTATGTTTCACATGTAAAGTCTGAGGCGTTTGTCCTCAAATACAAAGGTGTCCAACGCGACTGTTTCAGAGTAACGCTGCAGATCGAATATTTTGGTAAATTTGGCTGAACGTGTTCTGTCCTGTACAGGAGACACGGTACCTCCTTTAGCCAATCAGGACACAGAACACATGCCTGCATACACTGTAAAAAAACATGCTAAACTGCACTAGTGGTCCCTGGCAAATGAATGTTTTTGAGCTAATTTTTCATACTACTACATGGGATACCTGCGCCGTAAAATCCGGTGCGGCTTGTACAAGTTTTTCTTTCTAAAATTAAAGCATGCGGCTTGATCAGGTGCGCTCTGTAGTCCGGAAAATACGGTACTTGGTTTGAGCACTTACTATCTTAAATAAGGGTAAAAGTTTATACTTTTTGCAGTGAGAGTCTAAAGAGCAGAGCGACACTCACCCGCGGCCCCTGAACTCTCCAAAGTTTTCAGGGCCCCAGTTTCCTCCGTTTCCCCTGTGGCCCCGTCCCCCAAAGCCCTGGGGCCTCCAGGTGTCCTGTGCTGGGTCATAGTCCTGGTCCCAGTACTGCTCCTGGGAACCCATGTGGAGCCCGGGCCCTCGGGGGTCTGCACAGAGCAGAGTTACACTGTCAGAGTTAGAGTCTGTGGAGTAAAGAGTCTAACTCTGAGATACTCACCTTTGTTAGGCCCCATAGGTCCCTGAGGCCCCTGAGGTCCCTGAGGGCCCATGCCATGCATCATGGGCCCCGAGTTCTGGCCCTGCACAGAGGACAGTACATTGTCATTACTCAACAAAGTCTTTCACTTGTAACTCCTACGGGAGGGCATCTGACACTCACTTGGTGCATGAAGGGTCCCTGGGGTCCCATGTTTCCTGGGGGTCCCTGCATGAAGTTGTTGGGGCCATGATTCCTGGGAGGCCCCATCATGTTTGGGCCCATCTGCGGGTCGTGGGGTCCCATGCCTCGGGGAGGAGGGCCCATCATGCCCCTTGGAGGGCCCATTCCGTGAGGCCCCTGGGGCCCCATGTTCCTGGGGGGCCCGGGGTGGCGTTGCATGTCTGGGGGCCCCATCTGTCCCGGGCCCATGAAGGGAGGCCCCCCAGGGCCCATGTTGGGGTTAAAGCCCTGTGGTGGAGGACCCCCAGGCCCAGGGCCCCCAGGGAACTGCCCCATAGGGCCCCCAGGTCCCCCGGGGCCCGGAGGGGGACCCATGTCCGGGTTCATCTTCATCTGCTGCAAAAAAAACAAACAAAACACATACACAATGTCACAGCAGCCATTTTATGACAGAACAAACTCAAGAGTCTACAGGTGTGTGCGAGTGTGGGAGGGCACCTGGAGTAGTTGGGGGTTGGTGTACTGCAGACTGGCCATGTCCTGTTCGATCTCGGCCTGAGTCCTCTTCTGGGTCTGAGCCGGGTCTAGTTTTCGGTCTGGTCCCAGGTCTGAGGGAGGAGCCAGAGGGACTTTATTCTCTGCCCACGCCTGAGGAAAGACAACAGGTCAGAACACAGCAGAGGAAGGGCATCTGACACAAACATACTGGACCTGCACAGGGATGGGTTTTGTGTGGGGGAGGGGGGAGGGGCATCTGACACAAACCTGCTGGAACTGCGCCGGGATGGGTTTGGCATAGGGGACCTTCTTCTGAGGGACTTTCTTGGAGTCTTTGCTCATGACCTCGTCCATTCCCCAGTCCAGACCCGGGATCGACATCTCCATGTCTGGAGACGCCTCCTTATCTGAGGAGAGAGGGAGAGAATGAGAAGAGGAGAAGAGAGGAGAGGAAGAGAAGAGAGAGGGAGAGAAAAAGAAGAGAGGGAGAGGAGGAGAGAAGAAGAGTTGAGAGGAGGAAAGGAGAGGAGAGGGGGAAAGAAGAGGAGAGGGGGAAAGAAGAGGGGAGGAGACAAGAGAGGACAGAGGGAGAGAAAGGTGAGGAGGAAAGGGGGGAGAGAGGGGATTGGAAAGGAGGAGGAGAGAGAGGAGAAGAGAAGAGGCATCTGGGGAGAGGGAGGACAGGGGAAGGACAGAGGGAGGAGGTGAGAAAGGTGAGGAAGAAAGGGGGGATGTCTCTTTATCTAAGAAGAGGGGATTGGAAAGGAGGAGGAGAGAGAGAGAGAAGAGAGGAGAAGAGATGTCTGGGGAGAGGGAGGACAGGGGGAAGACAGAGGGAGGAGGTGGTGTTGTGGGAGACTCACTCTGCTCTTGCTCCAGCGCAGCCTTCAGCTGCTCGGGGAGGCCCATTCCTGGGATGGAGGCGATGCTGTTGGGCTCCAGGTCATCTGTGACAGATGTGACAGAGAGGTCAAAGGTCAGAAGTCAGAGAGGGACAGAAACAGATGACACCTGCCCAGCACCTGTCAAACACCTGCCCTGCACCTGTCACACATGCGCAGGAGGGGGAAGGGCAGATGAGGGCGAAAAAGTAGGGATGAGTGAAATAGCGGTTCCAGTATCTGTATCGGCCAATCTCCAATATATTGGATATCGATATGAACTAAAAAAAATCCACATCGACCCATCTCTTAAAAAAACAGCTTACTTCTTTGCATATGTTTTATTCTCATGATTCTTGCTGTAAAACAAGAAAAAAGTCCAAAAAACAACCACTGGAGCCCCACAAAAAGAAACAACTGGTTAAAGCAGACCTATAGTGCTTGTGTCTGCTCCATAGTTATAATCAATGACACTCGTCTATCATTATGTTATAATTTGGACATTTTAAACCACAATATTCATCTAAAACGACTTAATAAATAAAAAACAAGCCCACCGTTGGGCGCTCAGTGGGACCTGATGTTGCAGTAAACGTCATCACAACAAAGCGCTAAAACAGAACTGAAAAAAGGATCAAATCACCTCTGCTATGATGCGAAATATGCAGAGCCATATGTGAAAGTGGCTAAAGAAAACCCCCCAAACAACTTGCAACTCTTAACATTTACAGCAACTCAAAAACACAAAAATAAAAACAAAAAAATGGTCAAAGCCACTGTAAAGAAGCAGATCTGGGTCATGCAGAGGTCACACACAGAGGTCACACTCACCATACTCCGCCCCCTCGTCGGACATTCCTGGCAGCAGGTTCAGGTTGTACCGATCCCTCATCTTATCCCCGGGACGGTTCCTGGTCCAGAACTTACTGAAACAACAATACGTCCTGGTTCAGTCCTGGACTAGTGCTGGTTTAGTCCTGGTCTAGTGCTGGTTTAGTCCTGGTCTAGTGCTGGTTTAGTCCTGGTCTAGTGCTGGTTTAGTCCTGGCTCAGTCCTGGTGTAGTCCTGGTCTAGTGCTGGCTCAGTCCTGGTCTAGTGCTGGTTTAGTCCTGGTCTAGTGTTGGCTCAGTCCTGGTCTGGTTCTGATTCAGTCTTGGTTACATGCTTCTTTATCCTGATTTAGTCCTGGTTTAGTAACGGGTTTAGTACCTGGTGTGGTCGTTGGAGCCGGAGCACAGGATGTGTCCCAGTGGGTGCCAGGCCAGACTCCAGATCATTCCCTCATGAGCCATCTCCATTCCCCCCACTTCCTTCTCCACCCTGAAGTCAGACAGGAGTGCAGTGAGACAGGAGCAGGCAGAAGCAGGCAGAAGTAGGCAGGAGCAGAGTGAGACAGGAGCAAGCAGGAACACACAGGAGCACACAGGAGCAGGCAGGAGCAGAGTGAGACAGGGGCAAGCAGGAACAGGCAGGAACAGGCAGGAACAGGCAGGAGCAGAGTGAGACAGGAGCAAGCAGGAGCAGGCAGGGGAACAGTGAGACAGGAGAACAGTGAGAACAGTGGGACAGGAGCAGATAATTGATGGGGGTGTACTCTCATAGTTCTCTCTTCATAATTAGACTGGTCAGGAGCAGGGTTTGGGGTCAGGGGTCAGGAGCAGAGTTTGGATTCAGGGGTCAGGTCTTACCCCGTGTGCCAGAAGAGCAGTGAGCCGTCGGAGCCTCCACTGGCGAACAGACCCTCGTGCACCGGATGCCACGCCACAGCTGCACACACACACACACGCGCACACACGTTAGGCTTCCATGCTTGAACGTTCCATTGACTTCCATAACATGCTGGTCCTGCAGGGGGCGGGAGCCTAGCAATGGTGTCAATCAAACTGCTAGTGGAAATGACCTTGGGCAAAGTACGTGCCTGATTGGTCTGTTATTAATGTTCATATCTTGATTTAGGGACAAAATAGTCAAATAAAAACCCCAGAATCACGTAGAGCTGGTTAAAACCAATAGTTTAGGCACAGAATGACGAGCCTGACAGCGACAGTTAAAGAGAGATGGGCCAATGGTTTTTCAATATAAAGTGAATTGGAGCCGATGGAGCCGAACTGACCATGCTCACTTCCTGTTTGGAACACGGTGGCTAGGGGGAAAGGTATGTCAAGATATTTGTACAGTTTGTGTGTGTGCTGTGCTTGCCATGTTGTACCTGTGGCCTCTTTCTTGTGCCCTCTAAACACCTGCAGCTCCTCCTTCAGGTTGCGCAGATCGTACAGTTTGCACAGGTGATCTCTGGATGCTGTCAGGAGCCAGTTCCCGTTCAGGTTCCACTTCACCTCCATCACCGTGTTCTTATGAGCGTGACTGAAACAGAGAAGAAACATGAGACTAAGAGACAGGGAGGAGGCCAAGGTGACTGCAGCCCCCTCTGCCCCTCTGACCCTCTCCTCCTCTTACTCCTCTCGTTCTCACAGTGTGGCCAGGCTCTCCCCTCCTCCTCTCCCCTACTTTCTTTCTCTTTCTCCTCCTCTGTTACTCACAGTGTGGCCAGGCTCTCCCCTCCTCCGGTCCGCTACTTTCTTTCCCTTTCTCCTCCTCTGTTACTCACAGTGTGGCCAGGCTCTGTCCGGTCTTGGGGTCCCAGAACTTGATTGGTTGTTGGGAGTCTTTGCTGCCTGACACCACCAGGCCTTTGGTGGGATGCCAGTCCACACACTTCACATCTGCTCCGTGTCCTGAGGACAGAAAAGTATTAGAGTGACCCTACATATGTCAGACTGACCCCACAATGACCTTAAGGTGACCCCACAGGTCAGAGTGACCCCACAGTACCTTACATGTGTCAGAGTGATATAGTGATATATAGTGAAATAGGTTTCTGGGCAGGGTCTATATATGCACTGCAGTCCTAACACTAAGCCACAGCACAGTGGCTGCTGGGTCCTCTCCTCATGTTTAGGCCTACACACATTATGTTATACATGTATGTATGACGTGTTACCTCGTAGAATACGCTCTTCATGGCAGCGCAGGAAGTCCCAGATCCGAACAGTGCCATCGTCAGAGCAGGTGGCGAACTTGTTGTCGGTCGGAGAAAAACTGCAGACACAAAAATAAAAAAATAAAAAATTAATACATAATCATGCGAGTAATGTGACCAAGGTTTAAGCCATTCTCTGAAAAGTTCAGTAACGACTCCAATGAGCCCGTCACACAGCTATCAACAGGACTTTAACCAGATTTTACACTCTGAGGTCTGAGGTGCAGTGTGCTTTGCTCAAAGACACAACATTATGGACCGGGAAAAGGTTCAAAAAGTGAAATTGTGAATGTGAGGAGGTTTAAAGCGGGGCTATTTGACTTCTAACTGCTAACACATAAGATCAGATCACCATGTTACCTTTTATTGTTTTGTAAATGCTAATTTGCTTTAAACAAAGTATTAACATGTTTTATAAATTCCACTTTCGTTTTTGATGCTGAGTCTCCCCTCCCTTTGCTCTCCACACTAAGTCACTCCCCCTTCAGAGTGACATCACAACATAATCAGCATCAGGTTTGCTGTGTAGTTTTGCATCATGCTTTTGTATATTTATGGAGAATTGTCGTGTGGGAGGGGGCTTGTACAGGCTCATATTGCTAACCATAAGGAGGGTTTGAATAAGGCCTGAGAGCGATAGCTAGATCACTCAAACATGCATGGATGACATTTAAAGCCTCTTTAGGATGTTTTTGGTGAGAACAACATTATAACATGATAGAAAGCTTAAAAACATATA